>WNWK01005295.1:0-123350 GCA_009830355.1 Cherax destructor | reverse complement strand
TGTATAATGGCATCATTTGTTTTTATTAGGCCTGAATCCAAATTGACGGGGGGATGTTTTTGGGAGGTGAGGTAGGAATATTTTTGTCTATGAATTAATTTTTAAAAGGGAGGAGAAAGGGGTAAGTTGGGATATGGGCCCCGTAGTTATTCAGGTCTGCTTGATCCCCCCCTTTTGGTATTGGGGTGACCCCCATTTTGAATATTGATAAATTAGAGGATTAAAGGGATTTTTTAAAAGTGTTGCAATAATTGGTGAGAGAATTTGAGGGGTTTTTGTTATATAAGGTGGTAAGTTATTTGGGTCGGTATATTCCTTGTTGGTTTTCCCCTTTGTTCTGCCCCTTGATGAGCCCTTTCCCTTTGCCCCCACTGTAAATACTTTTAAATCTTGTTGAGCTCCTCACATACCTTTTGATCGTTTCTTGTGAGCCCCCCACATTTTTTCCCCTCAGCCTGATTACCTGGTTTTTGACTGATGATTTCCCTGCTAATGGGGGTTTTTTGGAATTTTTGGTCAGACTTGACTTTCGATGCTATGTTTTTTTTTGATTTTTCTTTTCCCTTCCTTATCTGTTGATTCTGTTTCGGGCCTTTTCGACTAATCTCCTTTTTTTCCCTTTTTTTCCCTTTCCCTTTTCTGTTTTTTTTTCCTTTCCCCTCTAGTGCACTTAGTTTTGCCCCCCTACCCCTTTTTGGGGTAAACCAAGGGCTCGTTTTTGGGTTCCTTCCCATTTTTTCTGTTGCCCTTGGGGGAACAAACCTTTCTTCTGCCTTCTTGCATTTTGTTGTTATGTTTTCTATCATTTCGTTTACTGACTTTCCTACCAATTCTGTCCCACTGAACCTCCTGCAGAAGTTCCTCATACTTGTGTAGTCCCTCCTTTTATAGTTTAGATTTTCCCATTCAACTCTTGTTACCGTCTCCACTTGTAACACTACTATGTATTCAAAGCTCAGAACCACGTGATCACTAGCACCAAGGGACCTCTCATATGTGATATCCTCAATGTCCGAGCTGCTCAGAGTGAACACGAGGTCCAGTCTTACTGCTTCATCCTCCCCTCTCTCTCTCTGGAAGTGTCCCTAACATGTTGGTGCATGAGGTTTTCCAGTACCACATCCATCATCTTGGCTCTCCATGTTTCGGAACCCCCATGTGGCTCCAGGTTTGACCAATCGATCTCCATGTGGTTGAAATCGCCTGTAACCAGTATTTTTACTCTGCTCGAGTGAGCTCTTCTTGCCACCTTAGCTAATGTGTCCACCATTGCTCTGTTGCTCTCATCATCGGATTTTAATGAGCAGTGCAACCCCTCCTTCCCCTCTGCTCTTTCTATCTTTCCTCACGATCTGATATCCTGGTGGGAAGATTGCATCTCTTACTGTCTCATTGAGTTTTGTTTCTGTGACTGCTATGATATCTGGGGACGTCTCATTGATTCTTTCAGGCCACTCCTCACATTTATTCGTTATTCCATCCGCGTTCGTGTATCAAACCTTCAACTTCTTTTCTAAAACTGTGGTCCGGGGAGAATATTGGGGTTGGGGAAGCGGGAGCCCTGGCGGGGGCCTATAGGTGGTTGCGGTGGGGGTGGGGTTTGTGATGAGGGGGTGGGGGCAGAGTGCCCATAGAGGCTGCTGTAGGAGTGGGGTTTGTGATTGGGGGGACAGAGGGAACAGAATGTGGGTTTTGGTTTAGATTGTTCAGTTGCATTGAGGTTGATGTGGTTGGATTCCTTCTGTGGTTGTTTCTGGAGGAGGGTGTTTGCTCTTTCACCTGGGTCTGGGTTCTCCTGCTCATCTCCATCATTGCCTTGCGTTCCTCCTTTTGTCTTTGTACCCTCTCTTTCAGTGTCATCCTTTCTTCTTGTGTTCTTTCTCGATAGAGGTACACTCTCCGGTACTCCGGTTTGTCCCTTAGCCATGCTTTCTCCTGCAGGATCCTGGTTCGAGCTGATTCTGCCTTGAAAATTATTTGCAAACTACCCAATTCTCCGAAAATTTGTCACCTGGGTCATGTCGTCCTCACCTATTGCTTTCATGATTCTTTCAATCACTTTTTTCTTTTCCTGTTTTCTTTCATCGTAGCTTTTCCTTCGACTTCCTGGAGCCTGTAGACAAAAACTGACCTCTCCCTTTCGTCCTCTCACTGTATCTCCCTTTCATCCTCTGAGGTGATTTAGTTCCTTCCATTGAAGCATTCCTTCCTTCAGTCCCTTCCCTGGCTGATGCCTCTGTGCTCTGTGGTCTGTGTTTCCTGCTCAGCTGTTCCAGGCCACTGCAGTTGTCTGTTAGAGTCTCTGCATATAGCTTAGCTCCTTCATTGCATTTAGTCCTCTCATTTGTTCTATGTGTACTCCTCGTCTTTTCCCTGGCCCCACGTGGGTCTGATAGGGCCTTTGCATACAGTATAGCTCCTATGCTCCCTACAGTCCCCTTGTCTGTGACTGATATAGAAGTTCCTGATGTTATGGCTCTTCTGTACTTTGGTTCTTTAGGATGTTTCAGGTTTTTTAGTTCCTCTTCTAAGCACTGTATCTTAGCTTCTGCTGCTATGGCTTGTAGCTCCCATTTCCTGCTCTCTGCAGCTATCCTCTCGCATTTTCTTGCCAAGCTCTTCTAGCTTCCTTCCTTACTCTTCCTCCCTTTTTGTGAGCTCTGCCTCCCAATCTTCCCTACCAGGTACATCAATCAGACCCCTGGTTCTCAGCCCTGCTCTTTGGTAACCCATTTTTTTTTACTATAGAAAGAAGAGCTTATGTATTTTTAGGAGTGAGTGCATGTGTGTGTGTGAAGGTGGATGTGAAGGTGTGTGTATGTATATATATGCATGTGCATGCCCGTTTAGTGTGACCTATGTGTAAGCAGAAATAGTAAGATATACCTGTTATCCAGCATGTTTATGAGACAGAAAAAAAGACACCAGCAATTCTACCATCATGTAAAACAGTTTCAGGTTTCTGTTTCATACTCACTATAACTCGACCCCTGCAACCACAACTAGGTGAGTATACACACACACACACACACACACACACACACACACACACACGCACACGCACACACACACACACACACACACACACACACACACATATATGTATATATATATATATATGTCGTGCCGATTAGGTAAAACTGGTTAATTAGCAAGAACTCGTTTAAAATTAAGTCCTTTCTAAAATTTTCTCTTATACGTTTAAAGATATATATTTTTCATTTATGTTAATGTAAGAAATTATAATTTTGTACCAAGAGAAACTTTGAAAACCTACCTAACCTTATTACAACAAGCGCAATTTAATTTAGCCTAACCCAACTAAATATGTTTTAGATACGTTAACATTAATTTAATAATAAACAAACACAATGAAATATATTTTTTTCTTTAGGTTCTTAATGATTTTTTGCGAAATTATTGCATACACAAATATTCGCTTGTCTTATATGGCAAGAAGAGCGTTGCTATTTAAGCCAAACTCGCAAGTTTTACCTAATCGGCACGACATATATATATATATATATATATATATATATATATATATATATATATATATATATATATATATATATATTATTTTTTATTAACACATCGGCCGATTCCCACCAAGGCAGGGTGGCCCGAAAAGAAAAATTTTCATCATCATTCACTCCATCACTGTCTTGCCAGAGGGTGCTTTACACTACAGTTATAAAACTGCAACATTAACACCCTCCTTCAGAGTGCAGACACTGTACTTCCCATCTCCAGGACTCAAGTCCGGCCTGCCGGTTTCCTGAATCCCTTCATAAATGTTACTTTGCTCACACTCCAACAGCACGTCAAGTATTAAAAACCATGTCTCTATTCACTCCTATCAAATACGCTCACACATGCTTGCTGGAAGTCCAAGCCCCTCGCACACAAAACCTCCTTTACCCCTCCCTCCAGCCTTTCCTAGGCCGACCCCTACTCCGCCTTCCCTCCACTACAGATTTATACACTCTCGAAGTCATTCTGTCTTGTTCAATTCTCTCTACATGTCCGAACCACCTCAACAACCCCTCCTCAGCTCTCTGGATAATAGTTTTGGTAATCCCGCACCTCCTCCTAATTTCCAAACTCCGAATTCTCTGCATTATATTCACACCACACATTGACCTCAGATATGACATCTCCACTGCCTCCAGCCTTCTCCTCGTTGCAACATTCATCACCCATGCTTCACACCCATATAAGAGTATTGGTATAACTATACTCTCATACATTCCCCTCTTTACTTCCATGGACAAAGTTCTTTGTCTCCACAGACTCCGAAGTGCTCCACTCACCCTTTTCCCCTCATCAATTCTATGATTCACCTCATCCTTCATAGACCCATCTGCTGACATGTCCACTCCCAAATATCTGAATACATTCACCTCCTCCATACTCTCTCCCTCCAATCTGATATCCAATCTTTCGTCACCTAATCTTTTTGTTATCCTCATCACCTTACTCTTTCCTATATTCACCTTCAATTTTCTTCTTTTACACACCCTACCAAATTCATCCACCAACCTCTGCAACTTCTCTTCAGAATCTCCCAAAAGCACAGTGTCATCAGCAAAAAGCAACTGTGACAACTCCCACTTTGTATATGATTCTTTATCTTTTAACCCACACCTCTTGCCAAGACCCTCGCATTCACTTCTTTTACAACCCCATCTATAAATATATTGAACAACCACGGTGACATCACACATCCTTGTCTAAGGCCCACTTTTACTGGGAAATAGTCCCCCTCCCTACTACACACTCTAACCTGAGCCTCATTATCCTCATAAAAACTCTTCACTGCTTTCAGTAACCTATCTCCTATTCCATACACTTACAACATCTGCCACATTGCCCCCCTATCCACCCTATCATACGCCTTTTCCAAATCCATAAATGACACAAAAACCTCTTTACCCTTATCCAAATACTGTTCACTTATATGTTTCACTGTAAACACTTGGTCTACACACCCCCTACCTTTCCTAAAGCCCCCTTGTTCATCTGCTATCCTGCTTTCTGTCTTACTCTTAATTCTTTCAATAATGACTCTACCATACACTTTACCTTTATACAAAGGAACAATACATGCTCTCTGCCAATCCCTAGGTACCTTACCCTCTTCCATACATTTATTAAATAATAGCACCAACCACTCCAAAACTATATCCCCACCTGCTTTTAACATTTCTATCTTTATCCCATCAATCCCAGCTGCCTTACCCCCTTTCATTCTACCCACTGCCTCACGAACTTCCTCCACACTCACAACTGGCTCTTCCACGCTCCTACAAGATGTTATTCCTCCTTGCCCTATACACGAAATCACAGCTTCCCTGTCTTCATCAACATTTAACAACTCCTCAAAATATTCCCTCCATCTTCCCGATACCTCTAACTCTCCATTTAATAACTCTCCTCTCCTATTTTTAACTGTCAAATCCATTTGTTCCCTAGGATTCCTCAACTTATTAATCTCACTCCAAAACTTTTTCTTATTTTCAACAAAATTTGTTGATAACATCTCACCCACTCTCTCATTTGCTCTCTTTTTACATTGCTTCACCACTCTCTTAACCTCTCTTTTTCTCTCCATATACTCTTCCCTCCTTGCATCACTTCTACTTTGTAAAAACCTCTCATATGCTAACTTTTTCTCCCTTACTACTCTCTTTACATCATCATTCCACCAATCGCTCTTCTTCCCTCCTGCACACACTCGCCTGTAACCACAAACTTCTGCTGAACACTCTAACACTACATATTTAAATCTACCCCATACATCCTCGACCCCATTGCCTACACTCTCACTAGCCCATCTATCCTCCAATAGTTGTTTATATCTTACCCTGACTGCCTCCTCTTTTAGTTTATAAACCTTCACCTCTCTATTACTTACTGCTTCTATTTTCCTTGTATCCCATCTACCTTTTACTCCCACTGTAGCTATAACTAAAAAGTGATCTGATATATCTGTCCCCCCTCTATAAATATGTACATCCTGAAGTCTAATCAACAGTCTTTTATCTACCAATACGTAGTCCAACAAACTAGTGTCATTACGCCCTACATCATATTTTGTATACTTATTTATCCTCTTCTTCTTAAAATATGTATTACCTATAACTAAACCCCTTTCTATACAAAGTTCAATCAAAGTCCTCTCATTATCCTTTACACCTGGCACCCCAAACTTACCTACCACACCCTCTCTACATGTTTCTTCTACTTTAGCATTTAGGTACCCTACCACAATTACATCTCCCAAAATCTCTCTCTCTCCTCTACACTCCTCTCTTCTCCAGGTGCATACACGCTTATTATGACCCACTTTTCGCATCCGACCCTTATTTTAATCCACATAATCCTTGAATTTACATTTATATTCCCTCTTCTCCTTCCATAACTGATTCTTCAACATTATTGCTACCCTCCTTAGTTCTAACTATATATATATATATATATATATATATATATATATATATATATATATATATATATATATATATATATATATATATTATTAGTTATATAACTAGTATATATATGTCGCCGATTAGGTAAAACTGGTCAATTAGCAAGAACTCATTTAAAATTAAGTCCTTTCTAAAATTTTCTCTTATACGTTTAAATATATATTTTTTCATTTATGTTAATGTAAAAATATATAATTTTGTACCAAGAGAAACTTTGAAAACCTACCTAACCTTATTACAACAAGCGCAAAATAATTTAGCCTAACCCAACTAAATATATTTTAGATACGTTAACATTAATTTAATAATAAACAAACACAATGAAATATATTTTTTCGTTATGTTCAGAATGATTTTGGCGAAATTATTGCATACACAAATTTTCACTTGTCTTATATGGCAAGGTGAGAGTTGCTATTGAAGCCAAAATCGCAAGTTTTACCTAATCGGCAGACATATATATATATATATATATATATATATATATATATATATATATATATATATATATATATATATATATATATATATATATATATATATATTATTTTCAAATTTTATTTCCTTTGCAGCTAATGCTTTTTTTGTGAATTTGTGGTTTTAAATGCAGGGTAACGGTTCTTTTCCATAATGACAAATTCTTATTAAATTGCGTTGACTTTTGTTTGCAGTTCAAATATGTACAAAATTTCATTATCTCTTCCGGTCACTAAGGTCTCTGTTCCACGTTTTCAAATAATATTGTTTACCGCTTTTGCTGCATAATTTGCTACGCTCTCCTCCTCTACTAATGTTGCCATCAGTTTCAAACTGGAATTCTACCTAAGTACACACAACAATGAGGAGTCACGTCGTTCAGCATGTCCAGTCGTGGTGTCTCGTCCGTAATGAGATGAGACATAATTTGCAGTGTTGTCACTTATCTCTAATACCAACCCAGTGTTCCTGCTCGCCCGCTCGGGGCCTAATCTTATATCCGCTCAGTAATAATGTCAGGTAACCTACGTCATGACAGGTAAATGTATTACGTGGTATTTACGCACGACGATTGGAATTTTTTTTTTAAGCTGATATAACGGTGGTGATGCACATAAATTCATCATCAATGAAAAGTGGTAGACATTGCCATTGCCAGGTTATTACTTAACTAAATGTATTCCAGTCGCTGGACCAGCCGAGAAAGGTATTCCCGTAGTCCGGAAGCCCAGCCACCTCTGTCTCAATGGCCACAAGAGGAATAACGCAAGGCGGTCATTAAATTCTATTGTAGCAAAATATAAAATATGTATTTATGTATGCATGTGTGTATATATGCATGTAGAGTGTGCATGCTTTTGCATATGTATATGTATTTGTGTCCGCATATTGCATATATGAACATATTCATGTACAGTTTTTGTATGTACTCTTAAGTGTATACGTATGTATATGTGGGCATATGCATGAGTGCATGTACTCTTGTATGAATGATATATATATATATATATATATATATATATATATATATATATAGATGAGTTCTTGCTAATTGACCAGTTTTACCTAATCCGATATATATATATATATATATATATATATATATATATATATATATATATATATATATATACGTATATATATATGTCGTGCCGATTAGGTAAAACTTCGATTTTGGCTTAAATAGCAACGCTCACCTTGCCATTTAAGACAAGTGAAAATTTGTGTATGCAATAATTTCGCCAAAATCATTCTGAACATAACGAAAAAAATATATTTCATTGTGTTTGTTTATTATTAAATTAATGTTAACGTATCTAAAATATATTTAGTTGGGTTAGCCTAAATTAAATTGCGCTTGTTGTAATAAGGTTAGGTAGGTTTTCAAAGTTTCTCTTGGTACAAAATTATAAATTCTTACATTAACATAAATGAAAAAAATATATCTTTAAACCTATAAGAGAAAATTTTAGAAAAGACTTAATTTTAGAAGAGTTTTTGCTAATTGACCAGTTTTACCTAATCGGCACGACATATATATATTCTTTTGTGATTGTATAAATGTTCATATGTATGTATGTGCATATGTGCATGCATATGCATACTTGTATAGTCGTGTGCATATTTATGCAGAGATGGATGAACACTTGTGTATTTGTACACATATGAGTGGTCTGGTGGCTAAAGCTCTCGCTTCACACGGCGAGGGCCTGGGTTCGATTCCCAGCCAGGGCAGAAACATTAGGCGTGTTTCTTTACACCTGTTGTCTATGTTCCCCATCAGTAAAATGGGTACCTGGGTGTTAGTCGACTGGTGTGAGTTGCATCCTAGGACACTGACCTAATCTGCCCGAAATGCTCAGCATAACAAGGGACTTTCTATATAGTAGTATGTCACTGATGTCAGCTAGGCCTGTATACCATGTACATGTACTTGTAGTAAATAAAGATATTATTATTATTATTATATGTGAACTTGATGTGCATATGTGTACTTGTGCCTAAACAAGCGCATGTGTATGTTCGATTATGAATACGCATATGTATGTAAACGTGCCGAGGGACTGATTACCTCATCTTTTATATATAGTTCTACTGTCTTCAAATAATGTCCTATAATTTGTATTGATAAAGCCACTGGATGGCGAAACGTTTACAATAAAGACACCCAGATGTTGCACATGTGTCTTAATTTCATCTTGTCGCTATTGTATACCATTCTTGTACAAGCGATGCCATTGACACAATTCTCAGGAAGAAACTGGAAGAATTGTGGAGAATGGAACAACGAATAATCAATCTTGACACCCATGATGCCTTGTACCTTCTCACAAAATGCTTGAGTCTGCCCAGGTTGACATATTTCCTAAGATGCGCTCCTTCATATTATAACCCTATACTGCACGAATATGACAGTATCCTGAGGCAGATCTTTACTAAAGTACTTAACCTTACTCTAGAAGATGGGCAGTGGGACCAAGCTACACTCCCAGTCAGACTAGGAGGCATTGGTGTCCGCAAGTCATCTCAGATTGCGCTACCTGCTTTCCTGTCTTCATGCATTGCATCCAGAGGGCTTGCAGCAGCGATTCTCCCTGAACATCTTAGGGACAAGATTGGAGTCCATGACCAAAAGTTCGTTGAAGGAGCCAGGATCTGGGATAATCTAATGGGCTCTGAAACCAGGCCTGCTCCCCCCAACAACTACAAACAGTCGCACTGGGATGGCCCAATAGTAGAGAATATAGCCTCAGCAATGCTTCAGAGTGTGTCAGGGAAGGATAGAGCCCGCCTCCTGGCAGTGAGAGCTCATCATGCAGGGGACTTTCTGTTGGCTGTTCCCAACTCCAGCCTTGGCACACGCCTCGACCCACAGACCATCCGCATTGGTGTTGCCCTTCGACTTGCCGCCCCTATTCTCGCCGAACACAGGTGTATTTGTGGCAGTGAAGCAGCAGACCGATTCGGGTACCATGGTCTTGTGTGTCGTAAATCCAAGGGAAAGATTGCAAGACATGAAGAGGTTAATAACATTATCAAGAGGAGCCTCACAACAGCAGTAAGGGAGCCACCCCAACTATGCAGGTCTGATGGCAGCCAAAATCGTCCAGATGGTATCACCATTCAAGCCTGGACAGACGGCAAGCAGGTGGTGTGGGGCTACACATGTGCATCTACCTTGGCTGATACCTATCTCCAATACACCAGGGAGGAAGGAGGGGCAGCTGCCAGCTTCAGGAAGTCCCAAAAGTCGAGAAAATATGGAGAACTTGCCCATCATTATATGTTTGTTCCCATAGGCTCGGAGACACTTGGCTCATGGGGAAAGAGTGCATCTAAGTTCCTCAAGGAGCTGGGCAAAAGACTCAACAGGGTAACTAGGGATCCCAGGGCAGCTAGTTTTCTGTTCCAGCGACTCAGCGCTGCTGTTCAGAGGGGTAATGCATGCTGTATTTTGGGCACGCGCCCCAGCTCGGAGGAGCTGGATGAGATTTTCGCATTATAACCAGTGACAAACATGTAACAATATGTACTAGACATGTATCTCTCACACCTTGTGTACTGTATATGCCATCTTTATATCAACAATGTATCTCTTAAATATTTTGTACCATATTATGTTATATTATATATATTATATATATATATATATATATATATATATATATATATATATATATATATATATATATATATATATATATATATATATATATATTCAAACTTGCGCAGGCAGGACTCGACCTACGAACATTGTACTGTCTCAAGAGACCAACACAATATACGCGTCACCTTACCTCTGAGCCAGCGATCCTTCAAAGATCACGCATGCAGCCGTGCTACATGCTTTTCCGTGATCCGAGGACACTCGTGGCAGTGGTATTTCAAGGATTAATTTCAGCCTCCTTCCGATGAGGCGGGTATTCAAACAGGAGGAGGCTGAAATTAATCCTTGAGATACCACTGCCACGAGTGTCCTCGGATCACGAGAAAACATGTAGCACGGCTGCATGCGTGATCTTTGAAGGAATGCTGGCTCAGAGGTGAGGTGACACGTATATTGTGTTGTCTCTTCAGGCGGTACAATGTTCGAAGGGTCGAGTTCTGGCCTGCCGCAGTTTGGTAAAAGTATATACATGTATATATATATATATATTATATATATATATATATATATATATATATATATATATATATATATATATATGTATACATATATATATATATATATATATATATACATATATATATATATACATGTATATATATATATATATATATATATATATATATATATATATATATATATATATATATATATATATATATATATATATATATTTTATAGGATGGGGTCCACCTCTCGTTTACACTGTGGGACCCATAGCCTCGGAGAAGTGGATAAAAGGCTTCGGAAGAATATTTAGATTTCTTTCTGAAGCCATTTGAATATTCCACTTCCCTACCACCCATCTTTATATTCTTTATATATATATATATATATATATATATATATATATATATATATATATATATATATATATACATATATATATATATATATATATATATGTCTGCCGAATAGCAAGAACTTATTTAAAAATAAGTCCTTTCTAAAATTTTCTCTTATACATTGCGAGATATATTTTTTACATTTATGTTAATGAAAAAAAATATTAATTTTGTACCAAAAGAACTTTAGAAAACTTACCTAACCTTATTATAATAAGCGTAATTTAAATTAGCCTAATCCAACTAAATATATTTTAGATAAGTTAACAATAATTTAATAATAAACAAATAAAATGAAATATATTTTTTTCGTTACTTTGCAAAATAATTGCATTCACAAAGTTTCGCTTGCCTTATTCGGAAAGAAGAGCCTTGCTATTTAAGCCAAAAATCGCAATTTTTTCCTATTCGGCACGACAAAGAACGCAGGCGGGAGAGATACATTATTATATACACTTAGATAATTCTTGAGGGATTAGTACCAAACTTGCACACGAAAATCACTCCCTACGAAAGCAAAAGACTCGGCAGACGATGCAATATCCCCCCAATGAAAAGCAGGGGTACCACTAGCACGTTGAGAGACAACACAATAAGTGTCAGGGGCCCAAGACTATTCAACTGCCTCCCAGCATACATCAGGGGGATTACCAACAAACCCCTGGCTGTCTTCAAGCAGGCACTGGACAGGCACCTAAAGTCGGTACCTGACCAGCCAGGCTGTGGTTCGTACGTTGGACTGAGTGCGGCCAGCAGTAACAGCCTGGTTGATCAGGCTCTGATCCAACATGAGGCCTGGTCACAGACCGGGCCGCAGGGGCGTTGACCCCTGGAACTCTCTCCAGGTATACTCCAGGTATATATATATATATATATATATATATATATATATATATATATATATATATATATATATATATATATATATATATATATATATATATATATATATATATATATATATATATATATATATATATATATATATTATTGTAACACGAACGAGTGGTATTGATCAATAACTACACTGCCTAGCCAGGGTCGAACCCATGATGCTTTGGCCAAAGTATCATGGGTTCGACCCCGCTAGTGCAGTTATTGATCAATACCACTCGTTTGTTTACAATAATATAATATACTGCTTTTGAGCTAGTACACCAAACAGGGAGGAGAATGAACTTAGCTTAGAGGAGTCCACACCACCGTATGTCCTTGGGTAGCGAGTACAACATTCAGTCTTACTGGATGCGCTACTCTTAAGGATTGTGTGATTCAGTGGACTAGAGCGTCATGTGTTTTCGCTCATCATGAGGCTGGCCAAAGCATCATGGTATATATATATATATATATATATATATATATATATATATATATATATATATATATATATATATTATTGTACCCACGAACGAGTGGTATTGATCAATAGCAACACTGCGACTAGCCAAGGAGTCGATCCCATGTTGTTTTGGCCGCCTCATGGTGAGCGAAGACCACATGACGCTCTAATCCACAGGACCACCAAATCCTACAAGAATCACGTACCCAGCAGAGCTTCTGGAAATTTTTGTGTGTACTGGCCCCTTGTGAGCTGCTCTGCTTGGCAAGTGCTATTGACACAGACACCCTGAGATAGTCCTCCCTGGCTCACAAGTGGCTCTTACAACATATTTCCATTTACTACTGCTCTTGTAAGAAATTCCTAACTATACACGAATGAAGGATTAACTCACTTGGTGGTATGGAGTTCTCTGGTCCCTCACCCTCAGTACACCTCTTGCAGTGAAAGACTTATCTGATCTTCGTGTGTCCGTCTCCTAAAACCCCACAGATCGACTAAAACCTACGTTTCTCAAGAATATAATTGGCCAACTAATGCTGAGAAAATGAAAGATCTGTCTTACTGTGGGTAATACCCACAGTACTTTGAGAAGCCTCTAGGATTTTCTTGTCTCCAGGCCAAACGTATGAATGCCTGTTCTCTAGGCTGTTTGACATGGCACATCTTGTTGTTATGGTGTCATACTTCAAGAGGATAGCTGGCATCTCTCTGACCCCAACCTTCATTCGAGCATGGGGTTGCCAGTTCTCCCTCGCTAATATTTGCCTGTATTAAAGGCCTAATCCTACCTATGCTAAGGTCCTAGGACTACATAAATAATATCTATGGTCACTTCTCTTATTCTAATATTAGTTACTACTGTATAAACCTACCTAAACATTCCTTGAAGGGTAAATATTTCAAATAATATGTACAGTCGCTACCTCCGCCAACTAAGTGTGTGTGAGGATGTTAAGTGCTTGTAGTTATTATTTACTGTTTCCCTGTGGAAGTTATTTGGTCTCCCAATAAGTTTCCACATCCTCCTGGCGGCGAAGGTAGACGCAAAGTCTAGATCAAGTCCGCCTCCCGCAAGTCCTCCCAGCGAGCCCTGGACTTGAGCGCCATGCGACGGGTCGCCCGGCCACTCTGATAGAGCAGAGTCTGGTCTATCTTCTCTCGTACAGGTCCCACTGCATGGGCAGCTTCTTCACTGTCAAGGCTGTGATCTTTTGGCGATGTTCGCCCAATTTAACTGTGACATCTGCAACATGATAAGACCTGGGTGTGATCGGGCCACCAAACCCCTCCAAAATCATGTTAACCTTGTTATCTGATCTTAATTTCAGCTTGGCTGCTAGTGTCTCTGTTATCAAGGACCTTCGTGCCCTGGCATCAAAAAACAATAGGGTTGTTTCAGATTTCTTTCCATTCAAAACCACTGCCACTACGGTGGGTAGGGCCATAGAATCTTGAAACCATTCACTTGTACCAATCCCTCGTGCTGTACTCATCACATTGGCCACTACTTCGGGCTTGTCCTTGCTCTCTGTCCTTTCTTGAGGCTTGCTCTTTTTAGCTTGGACTGGTCTGGTGTTTTAAGGACTCAGTGTGCTATGGTACTTACCCTTCCGATAGCCTCGACACTCATTGAGTTATATGTTACAGTCCCTGGCAAAGTGTTCCCCACAATACTTGAAACAGAGTCTCAACTCCCTTAGTTGCTGGAGCCTCTGTTCATAGGTGGTGAAGCTCGAACATCCTGAACTAGCGTGCTCCACTTCACACAGTCTCGTATTGACCGTCTTAGTGGCTTCCCTCTTGGTCTCTTTAGTTGAGGACTTGACTTGTGCATAATAAGTGCCGACCCTGGTAGGGGGTGCTTTAGATCTGTCTCTCGAGTGTCTGGAGTGGTCGACGGATTTCCCTTTGGTGGGAATTTTCTCCCCGACCCATGCTTAGATGAGACACGAGGTCTCCCAGCCCGTCAATCACTGGTCTGCATTTGGAATGTTTTTAATTTTTATTTTTATTCATGGTTGCGATCTTTCATATTCTTGGGCTGCTGATTGTAAATATCTAAACCATTTTTCTCTATCACATAATGATTTTGAATAAAATACAAATTAATGATAATAAAAAATGTGAATTTTTAATAAATTGTTACTCTATTAAAATTAGGCAAGTAATTATGGAAAAGCACATTCTGTTAGCTTTAAGAACATGTGAATTACAAATCAACAAAATAAAATAAAATGATTTTATTAAAAAAATATACTTCTAATGGTTAGCCTACATAGTGAATCAAAGGGGGGAAGACCACTTTGAATTTCGCTTGTGCTGTGCATCGAGACCATTATGTTTCAATGACCAGCAGTAATCTGCCATCATGCTGACATTCCATTTGCCCTGGTATCGAGTTTCCATGGTGCAAATATCCTTGTGGAAAATATGGGTATTTTCCCGAAAGTTATACTGGATAAACTTTCCAATGTGAATAGATATCCTTAATGTGTTACTGTTGGTTCACATTTTACTTGGGGTTGGAAGAAGGAACCAGCAGAAGAGTCTTAGCGCATGCGTGGAGAAACACATAGGCTTGGGTCAAGTCTCTTGGGTCGGGTCACAGGAGTGAGTGACGTGGGAGAGTCGCGTGGGGTGAGCTAAAAGGGTGAGTGTCTGGCTATAATGAGGTCAGGAACATGGCAGTTACGACGGCCAAAACGTGATTAATGGCCTCACTTCACAATAGGAAGTGTCGTAACTGTTCTCTGTGTATAATGTTGGACATTAAGTCCAAGAAACCGCTATAATAGGGTGGGGAATTTGTTAATTAGTGAGCGACGCGACGTGACCATGATGAGGGGGAAATACCTTTCATCGGCCTCTGATCTTAATGGATAAATTTCTAACAAGTGTAAATTAGTGGGACATTAAGT
Organism: Cherax destructor; assembly: GCA_009830355.1. Lineage (NCBI taxonomy): Eukaryota > Metazoa > Arthropoda > Malacostraca > Decapoda > Parastacidae > Cherax > Cherax destructor. The sequence goes on along the minus strand of WNWK01005295.1, from coordinate 107,607 downwards.
CGCCTTGTGAACTGTGGAGAAATTAGTGATAATCACCTTAAATTGGGGGAATGAGTGAAGTGATACGAGTCGCCATTCCCCGAGTGAACACATGACAACCTCATGGCCCATGCCCGAGGACCACGGAGGTTTTACGGAGTCACGGCTCCTAAATCGGAACCAACTAACTGATACCATCGTCCTGCTGAAGAATAACTTCATCAACTTAGCAGGACATCGAGATCAGAGGAGGAAATAAGGAAAGACAAGGAATGCTGTCTCCTCACCCACAGTTAAGTAACCTTTCTTATTATATCAAACCCATAGCTGGCCAGTTAGGTGTTATAATAATACAGGTACTGTGGGAGCTTCAATGATCTCCAGTGACCACCAATGAAATTGGGTAAGTGGTGGTCTTATTATGTTGACACGTGTAACCCCTTCTCCCCCTTTCCTATCAGTCCAATTTACATATACAGTCCACAACTATTGTAGCATCGTAAGTACTGGTGCGATCTACTCTAATTTATAATACTGGTCTAGGATAGATGTGTCTAGAGAGTGTGAGATATCGGAGGAAACCCTCGGTGCGACCAGGAGTGGTTTAAGTTTTCCCACACGCCTCGCAGGGGTAACTGCGGTAAATAATGTTGGCAGTCACCTCCCTGGAGAGAGCTCCGGGGGTCAACGCCCCCGCGGCCCGGTCTGTGACCAGGCCTCATGGTGGATCAGAGCCTGATCAACCAGGCTGTTACTGCTGGCCGCACGCAGTCCGACGCACGAACCACAGCCCGGCTGGTCAGGTACCGACTTTAGATGCCTATCCAGTGCCTGCTTGACAGGTTGGTGAGACCCATACAGGTAACTCATAATTCCCCACAATCCTGATGGAACCGCTCTCCTTGTTCCTCATGTATGTTGGTACAGTCGGTTTTTTTGGGGACAAGGACCACAATACCCTCACGCTGAGACCTACTTAAGTGACCCCGATTTTTCATACTATTTAATAACCGTACAAGGAACCCACGCATCTCACCCCACAATTGTTGGGAAAATAGTCACAATGTGAGTGCAAAAAGTGCATCTTCACACTTATTCTAGACCCAAGTTGTTGGAAACTTGAAATCAGGTCTTGGATCATTTTTTCCTATTCGGGGGAGCGCCTGTTTCCCAGGAAGTTGTGGACAATCTGCTTGAATGAAAACCAGGCATTCACCTCGACACCTGCTAATGCTTCATCTAAATGCTTTTCTTTCATCAATTGCCGAATCTGAGGGCCAACAAAGATTCCTGCCTTTAGCTTGCCTTCACTTATACGAGGAAACTTTGACTCCAGGTACTTGAAAGCAGTTCCATTCTTGTTCAAGGCATTCACAAAATTTTTCATAAGCCCTAATTTGATGTGGAGTAGTGGCAGCAGAATTTTCTTGAAGTCAGCTAGTGGCACAGTTTTCACGTTGTGATTTCCGGGTAAGAAGCTTGTTCTTGGTGGCCAGTCTTTTTATTCATAGTGCTGGCTGTCTGCCCTACTATCCCAAAGAGACAGAAAACAGGGATACTTGGTGTATCCGCCTTGAAGACCTAGTAGGAGAGCAATAACTTTTAAATCACCACAAATGAGAAAATTGTAATTCTGGTACTTGATTGCAGATATTAGTGTCTTCATATTTGCGTAAGTTTCTGACATTTGGACACTATGGCCAATTGGCACAGATACAGCTGTGTTGCCATTGTAGAGAAGTACAGCCTTTAAACTTCTTTTAGAATAATCATTGAAGTTTCCATTCATCTGCTTTGTATGACATCCCCAGAAATATTCGAACATAAAACTAAAGATTCCTCTTTGTCAAAGAACTGAGTGAATTCCACTTCACGACGACAAACCAAGCGAATGTTGTTCCAGGAGCTAGAAGCCTGTGTTCCTTCAGTCTAGAGCCAAGTAACTGTACACTTTCTTTTGGAAGGTTAAGGTCTCTCACCAAGTCATTGAGCTCAACTTGGTTGAAGGGTTTGGGATCGTCATTTGTTGGTGGTTCATAGTCTACTTCCATCTCCTTAGAATCACTGGTATCAGACTCTGATGAAATTTGCCATGTCTCAGGTGGCACTGGTACAGGAATATCTTCAGAGTGTGGAACAGCCTTATTGCTGAAGGAATATTTGGGTATATTATGCGATTTTCAGTCTTCTTGTTGAATCCAGCTACTTTAGTCATACAAAAGTAGTAGTCATCATGGTGGTTCATCTGCTCCTGTCATACCATTGGTACTCCAAAGGCATTTAAGTTTTCCAACTGACCACATTTGGAGCTTACTGATGCAACTCTTGCAAGCTTTGTGTGGTGCAAATGGTTTGTCGTGGTCTCCAAGTTTGAAGCCAAAATAAGCGAAGTAGCAGCGCTTCAATAAAGGAGTAATGTTGCTCCAGGAATCTGAAGGTGTGAATTGCCCGCAGACATAGCAAAATATGTCTGGTGAATTTATGCAGCCTCTAGACATATTAATAATCTGAAAATAAAGAAAAATATATAAGATTTAACATTTAATTCAATATAAGGTAAGAATTTTAATTGGTAATATACAACTTCCTCATTTACTTATGTTATACAAAAAGAGAAAAGAAACGTTTCCATATAACTTGACAACCTGATGTGATAGAGATGAATAAAAACACAATGAATCACTATTTTCCATATATATACCGAAAAAGATACCATAGAGTCAATAAAAAAAATCATGCAGACCAGTGTAATCTGTTGTATTGTGAACCGGATCGTCCGGTATTTGAAATGTAACTCGCGCACCCCGATTCACAACAGGCCTATATCTAACTTACCCCTTCTTTCTAAAATCTTTGAAAAATTAATTCATAAACAAAAGTATTCCTACCTAGTCTCCCTCAACATACTCAACCCCAGTCAGTTTGGATTCAGGCCGAAAAAAAGCACGAACGATGCAATAATACTCATGCTAGAACTGATATATACGGCACTCGAAAAAAAGAACTCTCCCTGGGAATCTTCATCGATCTACGAAAAGCTTTTGATACAGTTGATCATGACTTATTGCACCTAAAGTTAATTCATTATGGAATAAGAGGGCACTCTCTCAACTACCTAAAGTCATACCTTAGCAGCAGAAACCAGTATGTATACACAAATGGAGCTAACTCTACCACACAACCAGTAACTGTTGGTGTCCCACAAGGTAGTCCTTGGCCCACTTCTCTTTCTTATTTACATCAATGATTTACCAAACGCATCTAAACTCTTCAAACCCATATTATTTGGAGATGACAATACTTACGTCTTCTCTCACCCAAAACTGTTGAGGAAGAGCAGATGGAGAGATCGATACAGGAGAAAGAATGAGTTCGAGGATCAAAATGGGTAGGAGTACCCGTATTTAAAACATGGAGGGGGAGTGAAGCAAGAAATGCCTCCAACTGAACGCCACGGGAGTCACAACACTGTAAATGCTTCAAATGTATGGCTTCAGATGTACGGCTTAACATGATGATAAATGGATCACCCATCTCTAGACTCACGGAGGGTAAATTTCTAGGACTCCACTTTGACAGCAGTCTCAAATTCCAGACACACATACAGCAAATTTCTAAGAAAGTCTCTAAGACAGTAGGCATTCTATCAAAGATACGGTACTATGTACCGCAATCAGCTCTCCTTGCTCTGTACCACTCACTCATTTACCCCTATCTCACCTATGGAGTCTGTGCATTGGACTCAACTACAGTAAATCACCTCAGACCCTTAATAAACCAACAAAAACAGCAGTCCGATTGATAACAAATTCCAACTCGAGACAGCATACACCGCCACTATTCAATTCTTAACTTACTCAATATACAAAACACCCACACTTTTTATTGTGCCTACTACATACATAGGACACTGCACTCTAATATAAACCCTCCTCTTAACTCCTCCATGACAGCTGCAACAGAACACACAACCATAATACAAGACACAGATCACTCTTTGATATCCCTCGTGTCCATCTCTCCCTATGCAAAAACGCTATGCACATAAAGGGCCCTAAGATTTGTAATTCACTGCCAGAGAACACTAAAGGATCCCTGTCTGCAGATCAGTTCAAGACTCTTCTTAGAAATCACCTACTCACCCAAAACTAATCAGCATTCAAGCTGCTTTCAAATTCACCTCCATTACCACATACTGTGCTAAGGATCATAGTGTCACTCACCTAAATCTCAAAACTTCAAAAATATATGCTCAAAGTTCATTACATTACTCTATACTACATTGTATAAAATCAATACCTACACAAAATTGTTCTAACTTATACTCATTTGTAACAATCCCATATTGTAAACAACTTTCAACATGGCCCGGTGGCTTGAGCTCTCGCTTCACACACGGAGGGCCTGGGTTCGATTCCCGGCGGGTGGAAACATTTCGACGTGTTTCCTTACACCTGTTGTCATGTTCACCGAGCAGCAAATAGGTACCTGGGTTGTTAGTCGACTGGTGTGGGTCGCATCCTGGGGGACAAGATTAAGGACCCCAATGGAAATAAGACAGACAGTCCTCGATGACGCACTGACTTTCTTGGGTTATCCTGGGTGCTAACCCTCCGGGGTTAAAAATCCGAAGAAATCATATCTTATCTTATTGTAATATTCCCATATAGTAATTAAAGTCATTTTACTGTTGATATATACAACCTGTATACTACTTTCATCTTGTCCCATTGTAATATTCCCATACTGTAATTTGAGTCATTTTACTGTTTGCCATATATAAAAACAGATGTACAACTTTAACAAACTATGATCTATTTGTCTAGTATTAAGTAGTCTGTAACCCATTAAGCTTAGTCAGCCCGTAATGCCTAGGCATGATAGTGGCTCTTTGCACTGCAAATCATTATTGTAATTACACACTGTAAACTACCTTTGTTAATAGGACTCCCTACAACATGTCAATCACATTGTAAACTCGCAAAGAAATAAAAATCTGAATCTGAATCAGTAGTGCTAGCCAGTTTCCTCTGAATCGCCTCAATATGCTTGGCTTTCTTCAATAGCCTACAATTTACACTGCGAGCAATACAGTTGTACTCAGTGGCCGTGATTTTCATTTGCTTCCTGGCGGCGGAAACCAGTGTTGCCAAGACAATTGCTATTCTAGAACCACACTGTTCATGAAAGGAATTTGCCACTTGCAAAATGCCTTCAACGATTTTAATGGGTACGCAGCCTGAAACAATGTCATTACCTCCCAGAAACAAAATTGTCAAGTGGTGTGGATGTTTTAAAACAGCATTCAATCTTGAATCTTCGTTAAAATTCAACACTTTAGCTCCTGGTGCCCTGAATATCTTTACTGTACACACTGGGACCTCTGGGAAACTTCTGGAAAGCTGGCTGCGCCCCACAACTGCAACCGTATACATATATTGTTGTTATGAAAACTTAACCTAGCAATTTTCTGTTCAACGCCCGTAAATGGTTACAGGACTTAAGCCTCTGGTGTAAATCACACATCCCACATTGACGTGAGCCAATGGCAGTGAAATTCACCCGGTACAAATACAGTTTTTGCAAAATTAAAATTCACTTGGTTAACACAAATAAATTCAGTAATTCAACTTATGAATCAGTAAGTAAATAATGTTGTGTGTAAGTAACTTGGCCTAACTGTGCTTAGCTTATTTAGTTCAGTATGGTTAGTTGGATAAGGTAAATCCTAGCCTAACTTCATATGATTGTTGAAATTAGTGTACAACTATAGCCTAAATCTGGCCTTGCAATTCACTGCAAATAATTAAATTCACAAGCTTAACTATCCTACCTGGCCTGCCTGTAAATTACTGTAAATAATCAAATTTACAAGCTCAACTAGCCTACTCTGGAATGCCTGTAAATTACTGTAAATAATCAAATTTACAAGCTCAACTAGCCTACTCTGGACTGCCTGTAAATTACTGTAAATAATCAAATTTACAAGCTCAACTAGCCTACTCTGGCCTGCCTGTAAATTACTGTAAATAATCAAATTTACAAGCTCAACTAGCCTACTCTGGAATGCCTGTATATTACTGTAAATAATCAAATTTACAAGCTCAACTAGCCTACTCTGGAATGCCTGTAAATTACTGTAAATAATCAAATTTACAAGCTCAACTAGCCTACTCTGGCCTGCCTGTAAATTACTGTAAATAATCAAATTTACAAGCTCAACTAGCCTACTCTGGAATGCCTGTAAATTACTGTAAATAATCAAATTTACAAGCTCAACTAGCCTACTCTGGCCTGGCTGTAAATTACTGTAAATAATCAAATTTACAAGCTCAACTAGCCTACTCTGGACTGCCTGTAAATTACTGTAAATAATTAAATTTACAAGCTCAACTAGTCTACTCTGGCCTGCCTGTAAATTACTATAAGTAATCAAATTTACAAGCTCCACTAGCTTACTCTGGCCTCCCTGCAAATTACCGTAAATAGATTTACACGCTAACTAGCCTACTCTGGCTTGCCTGTAAATTACTGTAAATAATCAAATTTACAAGCTCAACTAGCCTATTCTGGCGTGCCTGTAAATTACTGTAAATAGATTTACAAGCTAACTAGCCTACTCTGGCTTGCCTGTAAATCACTGTAAATAGTAAACTTCTGTGAGTAGTTAGCTTAGCCTAGCCTAAATTGTGTAAGTCGTTGGGCCCAGCTGTGAGCTAGCTTAACCTAATTTTGTTATAATAATAATAATAATAATAATAATAATAATATTTTTTTTATTTCATTGCAAGTTTACATCGAGATTTTGTAATTACAATCATGAACTGAAGTGCAAAGAGAGCCACTATCATGCCATGACATTATGGGCAGACTAAATCTAATGGCTTATAGACTACTTAATACTAGAGAAATTGATTGAGTTTGTTTTAGTTAAACATTAGCTTATAACAGTTAATAAATTTACTCAAATTACAATCTGAGGATATTACATTGTGATAAGGTGAAAGTGTTTTGAAGGATGGTTACATCAATAGTAAATATTGAAATTATATTATAGGAAAATAACACTGGACATTGTTGAAAGTAATTTACAGTATGAGTATTTAGTTTAGGGTGAGTAGGTGGTTTTTGAGAAGTCTTAAATTGATGTTCAGACCAGGTTATTTTACAATTTACTGGTAATGAATTCCAGATTTTGGGCCCCCTTATGTGCATAGAATGTTTACACAGGGTGATATGGACACGGGGTATATAAAAAGGTGATCTGTGTCTTGTGTTGTGGTCATGGGTCCTGTTAAAGTTGGTGAGGAGAATTTTGAGTGGAGGGTTTATATTTGAGTGTAGAGTTCTATGTATGTAGTAGGCACAAGAATAAGTGTGAATGTTCTTTACAGTGAGTTGTTTTAGACTTTCGAATATTGCTGGAGTATGCTGTCTAGAGTGGGAATTTGTTATCATTCTGACTGCAGCCTTTTGCTGGGTTATGAGTGGTCTAAGGTGATTTAATGTTGTTGATCCCGATGCACAAATTCCATAGGTGAGATAAGGGTAGATGAGTGAATCTTACAGTGCAAGGAGAGCTGATTGAGGCACATAATAGCGTATCTTTGATAATATACCTACTGCCTTTGAGATTTTCTTGGAAATTTGTTGTATGTGTGTTTGGAATTTAAGGCTACTGTCAAGGTGGATTCCTAGAAATTTTCCCTCTGTGAGTCTTGTGATCGATGAATCATTGAGCGTTATGTTAATTGGAACATTTGTAGCTCTGTTTTCAAACTGAATGAAATAGGTCTTGTCAGTATTGAGAGTAAGCTTATTAGTCGTCATCCAGGTAGATATTTCTGTAATTCAGCATTAACAGTGTTGGCCAGTATGACTGGGTTTGGGTGAGAGAAGACATATGTAGTGTCATCTGCAAACAATATGGGTTTGAGTAGTTGTGATGCATTCGGTAGGTCATTGATGTAAATGAGGAATAGGAATGGTCCTAGGACACTTCCTTGTGGGACACCGACTGTAATTTGTTGTGTGGAAGAGTTAGCTCCATTTGTGTACACGTATTGGCTTCTGTTATAAAGTATGACTTTAGGTAGTTGAGTGAGTGCCCTCTTATAGCACAGTGTGCTAATTTCGTGAGCAGTATATCATGGTCGACTGTATCAAAAGCTTTACGTAAATCAACGAAGATTCCCAGTGGGACTTCTTTCTTCTCAAGAGCGGTTTATATTAGCTCTAGCATGTGTATAATAGCATCATTTGTGCTTTTGTTAGTCCTGAATCCAAACTGACAGGGGTTGAGTACGTTGTGTGAGACGAGGTAGGAATAGATCTGCCTATGAATTATTTTTTCAAAGATTTTAGAGAGCAGAGGTAAGTTAGATATTGGTCTATAATTATTCAAGTCTGTTTGATCACCTCCTTTGTGGATCGAGGTGACCCTCGCTATTTTGAGAATTGCTGGGAAGGTAGAGGTTTCAATGGATTTGTTGAAGAGTGTTGCAATAATTGGTGACAGTACCTGAGAAGCCTTTTTGTACATAAAAGGTGGTAAGCTGTTTTATGTCTCCTGCCTTGTTTTTAAGGGTGTTGATGATGAGCGAGACTTCTATTGGGTTGGTTGGAGCTAAGAATAGTGTATTCGGCTAGGTGTTGGTGAGGTAGTCTGTTGGCCGGGTGTTCGAGCTTGGGGTTTTACTCGCTAGATTCTTTCCTATGGTGGAGAAGAAAACATAAAGTCTGTTTGCTGTCTCAGTTGGTGTGAGTAGGGGTTTATCTGATTTTGTTAATTTGATAGTTTTGTTTTTGGATGTCTTTTTTATTTCCTAGAATTTCAGATAGGGTTTTCCAGGTCTTTTTCATATCACCTTTTATGTTATATAGTCTGTTCTCATAGTACAATTTTTTTGACCTTCTTATCAGTCTGATAAGGATTGACGAGTAGCGTTTGGATTGGTCTCTGGTTATTTGATCCTTCTGTACTGTTTTTCATATTGGTGCTTTTTGTTAATGAATTTAAGGATGCTAGGTGTTAGCCAGGGACTGTTAAGTCTCTTAGCTGTGATCTGTTTATTTTTTTTTAGGGCAATGCTTGGTACAGAGGTAGTGGTTTGTTTTTAAGGAAATTCTTAATACATTCATTAGTATCTGAATATGTTTATATCTCATTATGCCAGTCGATGTTAATCATAGCTGGTATAAAGTTATTAACAGCTGACTCGTTATGTAGTCTGAAGGTAACTTTAGTAGTGTCTTGGGGCAATTTACCTAGGTTGATTATGAGAAAGGTAGGGTAGTGATCTGTGGTGTTGTCTGTGATTATGCCTGATTTTAAAGGGGATATAGTGTTAGTCTAGATGTGGTCTAATAAGGAGATACTAGTCTCAGAGATTCTTGTAGGTTTTGTTATTGTTGGTAGCAACAAGCAGTTGCTCATAGTGTTTGTGAATTCGGTTACTTGTGGGTCCTGGTCATGTAGGAGATTTATGTTGAAATCTCCTGTGAGCAGCAAATGGTCTTTGTTCATGTGTGCATCAGTTATCAGGTTTCCTAATTTTTCACTAAAGTGGTGAATGTTTGACTGTGGTACTCTGTAGATGTTTATCACTGTGAAGGGTTTTTGCAGGTCTTTTGATTTAAATTTAGCTATAATATATTTTCCATGTTCATCCCTTGTGCAAGTGTTATTGATACATAACTGTGACCTAGCTAAGTTAAGACTATGTCTGCTAAACTAGCTATTCCACATCTCGGTTCAGAAGGACCAAATCTGGAAACTTTTGTGCTAACTGCCCCCTTGTGAGCTGCTCACCTTGGCAAATGCTATTGACACAGACACCCTGAGATAGTCCTCCCTGGCTCACAAGTGGCTCTTACAACATATTTCCATTTACTACTGCTCTTGTAAGAAATTTCTAACTATACACGAATGAAGGATTAACTCACTTGGTAGTATGGAGTTCTCTGGTCCCTCACCCTCAGTACACTTCTTGCTGTCATTGAATTATCTGGTCTTCGCATGTCCGTCTGCTCAAACCCCACAGACCGACTAAAACCTATGTTTCCCAAGAATATAATTGGCCAACTAATCATGAGAAAATGAAAGGTCTGTCTTAATGCGGGTGGGCCTGGGAAGAGGCGAATACCACGGTACTTTGAGAAGCCTCTAGGATTTTGTTGTCTCCAGGTCAAGTGTATGAACGCCTGTTCTCCGGGCTGTTTGACACGTCACATCTTGTTGCTATGGTGTCTGTACTCCAAAAAGGTAGCTGGCGTCTCTCTGACCCCAACCTTCATTCGAGCATGGGGTTGCCAGTTCTCCCCAGCTAATATTCGCCTATATTAAAGGCCTAATCCTACTTATGTTAAGGTCCTAGGACTACATTAATAATATCTATGGTTACTTCTCTAATTCTAATATTAGTTACTACTGTATAAACCTACCTAAACATTCCTTGAAAGGTAAATATTGGAAATAATATGTACAGTCGCTACCTCTGCCAACTAAGTGTGTGTGAGGATGTTAAGTGCTTGTACTGATTATTTACTGTTTCCCTGTGGAAGGTATTTGGTCTCCCAATAAGTTTCCACATAGCTAGGTGTTTTAACATGATCCGAGGACATACGGTGGTGTGGGTGCCTCTGAACTAATTTCATACTACTCCCCGTTTGGTGTACTAGCCTCAACGAGCAGTATTTTATATTATTGTAACCACTAACAAGTGGTATTGATCAATAACAACACTGTGACTAGCCAATGACTCCAATCCATTTTGTTTTGGCCTGCCACATGGTGAGTGAAAACCACATGAAGCTCTAACCCACAGGACTATCTAATCCTACAAAAATCACGTACTCAGAAGAGCTAGGCGTTTTACTGTGCTCCGAGGACATACGGTAGTATGGGTGCCTCTGAGCTATTTTCTTTCACCTACCCGTTTGGTGTACTAGCCTCAACAAGCAGTATTATATATTATTGTACCCACGAACGATTGGTATTGAGTCACAGTTCCTGGCCCCGCCTCTTCACTGGTTCACTCTTCCTGCTCCATGAGCTTTATCATACCTCTTCTTAAAGCTATGTATGGATCCTGCCTCCACTACATCACTTCCCAGACTATTCCACTTCCTGACAACTCTGTGACTAAAGAAATACTTCCTAGCATCCCTGTGATTCATCCCTTGTTGCTGTGTCCCACCTCTGGAACATACTGTCTCTGTCCACCTAGTCAATTCCTCTCAGTATTTTATATGTTCTTGTCATATCCCCCCTACCTCTCCTGTCCTCCAGTGTCGTCAGGTCGGTTTCCCTTAAGCTCTACTCGTAGGACATGCCCCTTAGCTCTGGGATTAGTCTTGTTGCAAACCTTTGCACTTTCTCTAATTTCCGTACGCGGTCTTCTTTGCCCTTCCTCAATCTTCATGACTTTCCTCTTACTGAGGTTGAACTCCAGGAGCCAGTTTCTGAACAAGTCCTGCAGCTGATGTCTTCCCGACAGGTATTCCCTATTCCAATGCAGTGCCTTCCCTGTTATACCTGCCTGGTCCTTCTGCTTATGCACTAATCTCTTGTGTGGAACTGTGTCAAAAGCCTTCTTACAGTTCAAGAAAACGCAATCTACCCACCCCTCTCTCTCTCTTGACTTACTGCTGTCACCCTGTCATAGAACTCCAGTAGGTTTGTGACACAGGATTTCTCATCCCTGAAACCATTCTGGATGTCGTTGATAAGCTCATTCCTTTCTAGGTGCTCCACAACTCTTCTCTTAATAATCTTCTCCATGACTTTGCATACTATACATGTCAGTGACACTGGTCTGTAGTTTAATGCTTCGTGTCTGTCTCCCTTTTTTAAAAATGGGACTACATTTGCTGTCTTCCATACCTTAGGTAGTCGCCCTGTTTCGATAGATGTGTTGTAGATTGTTGTTAGTGGCACGCATAGCGCCTCTGCTCCCTCTCTCAGGACCCACAGAGAGATGTTATCCGGCCCCATCGCCTTTGAGGTATCTAGCTCGCTTAGCAGCCTCTTCACTTCTTCCTTGGTTGTATGTATTGTGTCTAACACTGGATGGTGGACCCCACCTCTCCATCTTTCTGGGGTCCCTTCTGTCTCCTCTGTGAACACTTCTTTGAGAATCTCATGTTGAGCTCCTCACATACTTCTCGGTCTTTTCGCGCGCGCGCGCATGTGTGTGTGTGTGTGTGTACTCACCTAATTCACCTAATTGTGGTTGCAGGGATCGAGACTCAGCTCCTGGCCCCTCCTCTTCGCTGTCCGCTACTGGGTCTCTGCTCTCCCTGCTCCATGAGCTTTATCATACCTCGTCTTAAAACTGTGTATGGTTCCTGCCTCCACTATATCTTTCTCTAGACTATTCCACTTCCTGACTACTCTGTGGCTGAAGAAATGCTTCCTAACATCCCTTTGACTCATCTGAGTCTTCAGCTTCCAGTTGTGTCCCCTTGTTTCTGTGTTCCCTCTCTGGAACATCCTGTCACTGTCTACCTTGTCAATTCCCCGCAGTATTTTGCATGTCGTTATCATGTCTCCTCTGACCCTTCTTTCCTCCAGTGTTGTTAGTCCTATTTCCCTCAACCTTTCTTCATAGGACAGACCCCTGAGTTGTGGAACTAACCTTGTCGCAAACCTTTGCACTTTCTCTAGTTTCTTTACGTGCTTGACCAGGTGTGGGTTCCAGACTGGTGCTGCATATTCTAGTATGGGCCTGACGTACACGGTGTACAGTGTCTTGAACGATTCCTTGTTAAGGTAACGGAACGCTAATCTTAGGTTTGCCAGTCTCCCATATGCTGCCGCAGTTATCTGGTTGATGTGTGCCTCCGGAGACGTGGTTGGCGTTATACTCACCCCAAGGTCTTTCTCCTTTGTCGAGGTTTGTAGCCTTTGTCCGCCTAGCATGTACTCTGTCAGCGGTCTTCTTTGCCCTTCTCTGATCTTCATGACTTTGCATTTGGTGGGATTGAATTCGAGAAGCCAGTCGCTAGACCAGATGTCAAGCTTGTCCAGGTCTGTTTGAAGTCCTGCTTGGTCCTCCTCCGATGTGATTCTCCTCATTAATTTCACATCATCTGCGAACGGAGACATTTCTGAGTCTATCCCATCCGTCATGTCATTTACATATACCAAGAATAACACTGGTCCTAGGACTGACCCCTGCGGTACGCCGCTCGTCACAGGCGCCCACTGTGATACCTCATTACGCACCATGATCTGTTGTTGCCTCCCTGTGAGGTATTCCCTGATCCATTCCAGTGCCCTTCCTGTTATACATGCTTGTTCTTCCAACTTCTTTACTAATCTCATATGAGGAACTGTGTCGAAGGCCTTCCTGCAGTCCAGGAAAATGCAATCAACCCACCCTTCTCTCTCTTGCCTTACCTCTGTTACTTTATCATAGAACTCTAGGAGGTTTGTTACACAGGATTTGCCTTCCCGGAATCCGTGCTGTCTTGTGTTTATTATCCTGTTCAGCTCGAGGTGCTCCACCATTCTTTTCCTGATGATTTTCTCCAGGACTTTGCACACTATACATGTAAGTGACACCGGTCTATAGTTTAGTGCCTCTTTTCTGTCTCCTTTTTTAAAAATGGGGACTACGTTGGCCTTCTTCCATACCTCAGGTATCTGCCCATTTTCAAGGGATGTGTTGAATATTATGGTAAGTGGCACACTCAGTACCTCAGCTCCTTCCCGAAGAACCCACGGGGAGATATTGTCCGGACCCATCGCCTTTGAGGTATCGAGGTCACTGAGTAACTGCTTCACTTCCTCCTCAGTTGTGTGTATGCCCTCTAGCACTTGGTACATCCCTTGTTGGTGACGCACCCCGTCCTGTCTACCCAGCTGTGTGTGTATGTATGTTTGTGTAGTTACCTAGTTGTGGTTGCAAGGGTCGATTCACAGCTCCTGGCCCCGCTTCTTCTCTGGTCACTACTAGGTCACTCTTCCTGTTCCATGAGCTTTATCATACCTCTTCTTAAAGCTATGTATGGATCCTGCCTTCACTACATGTTCTCCTTTTACTTATGTCTGCCGGGTCACCATTTGGAGAAGACCCGGGCCGGATGTACCGGCGAACATACAACAACAATACTTATGTATTTCTTGAAGAGGATCCCAGAAGGTGATTGAAATTACAGATCGATTAATCTTCTGAGTTTGTCTCCATGTGGGTATATTATTGATCATTGACAAGTGTTTGTTACACGTGAGTTATCCATGTATATAGTGTTAGTGTTCAGCAGAGTTTGTGGTTATAGGAAAGTGGGAGCGGGAGGGAAGAGCGACTGGTGAAATGATGATGTAAAGAGAAAAAGTTAGCATATGAGAGGTTTTTACAAAGTAGAAGTGATGGAAGGAGGGAAGAGTATATGGAGAGAAAAAGAGGTTAAGAGAGTGGTGAAGCAATGTAAAAAGAGCAAAGGAGAGAGTGGGTGAGATGTTATCAACGAATTTCGTTGAAAATAAAAAAAAAATTGGAGTGAGATTAATAAGTTGAGGAAGCCAAGGGAACGAATGGATTTGACAGTTAAATATAGGAGAGGAGAGTTATTAAATGGAGAGTTAGAGGTATCAGGAAGATGGAGGGAATATTTTGAGGAATTGTTAAATGTTGATGAAGATAGGGAAGCTGTGATTTCGTGTATAGGGCAAGGAGGAATAACATCTTGTAGGAGTGAGGAAGAGCCAGTTGTGAGTGTGGGGGAAAGTTCGTGGGGCAAGGCAGCTGGGATTGATGGGATAAAGATAGAAATGTTAAAATCAGGTGGAGATATAGTTCTGGAGTGGTTGGTGCTATTATTTAATAAATGTATAAAAGAGGGTAAGGTACCTAGGGATTGGCAGAGAGCATGCATAGTTCCTTTGCATAAAGGCAAAGGGGACAAAATAGAGTGCAAAAATTATAGGGATATATGTCTGTTGAGAATACCTGGTAAAGTGTATGGTAGAGTTATTATTGAAAGAATTAAGATCAAGACGGAGAGTAGGATAGCAGATGAACAAGGAGGTTTTGGGAAAGGTAGGGGGTGTGTAGACCAAGTGTTTACAGTGAAACATATAGCTGAACAGTATTTAGATAAGGGTAAAGAGGTTTTTGTGGCATTTATGGGTTTGGAAAAGGCGTATGACAGGGTGGATAGGTGGGCAATGCAGGTGTATGAAATAGAAGGTAGGTTACTGAAAGCAGTGAAGAGTTTATACGAGGATAGTGAGGCTCAGGTTAGAGTATGTAGGCGAGAGGGAGATTATTTCCCAGTAAAAGTAGGCCATAGACAAGGATGTGTGATGTCACCATGGCTGTTCATAATATTTATAGATGGGGTTGTAAGAAAAGTGAATGCTCGGATGTTGGCAAGAGGTGTGGGGTTAAAAGATAAAGAATCTAACACAAAGTGGGAGTTGTCACAGCTTCTTTTTGCTGATGACACTGTGCTTTTGCGAGATTCTGAAGAGAAGTTGCAGAGGTTGGTGGATGAGTTTGGTAGGGTATGTAAAAGAAGGAAATTGAAAGGGAATATAGGAAAGAGTAAGGTGATGAGGATAACAAAATGATTAGGTTATGAAAGATTGGATATCAGATTGGAGGGAGAGAGTATGGAGGAGGTGAATGTATTCAGATATTTAGGAGTGGACGTGTCAGCAGATGGGTCCTTGAAGGATGAGGGGAATCATAGAATATATGAGGGTAAAAGGGTAAGTGGTGTACTTAGGAGTCTGTGGAGACAAAGAACTCTGTCCATGGAAGCAAAGAGGGGAATGTATGAGAGTATAGTTATATCAACACTCTTATATGGGTGTGAAGCATGGGTGGTGAATGTTGCAACAAGGAGAAGGCTGGAGGCAATGGAGATGTCATGTCTGAGATCAATGTGTGGTGTGAATATAATGCAGCGAATTCGTAGTGTGGAAATTAGGTGAAGGATTACCAAGACTATTAACAAGAGGGTTGAGGAAAGTTTGTTGAGATGGTTTGGACATGTAGAGAGGATGGAACAAAATAGAATGTCTTCAAGAGTGTATAAATCTGTAGTGGAGGGAAGGCAGGGTAGGGGTCGGCCTAGGAAAGGTTGGAGGGAGGGAGTAAATGAGGTTTTGTGTGCGAGGGGCTTGGACTTCCAGCAAGCAAGCGTGAGCGTATTTGATAAGAGTGAATAGAGACAAATGGTATTTCATACTTGACGTGCTGTTGGAGTGTGAGCAAAGTAACATTTATGAAGGGACTCAGGGAAACCGGCAGGCCGGACTTGAGTCCTGGAGATGGGAAGTACAGTGCCGGCACTCTGAAGGAGGGGTGTTAATGTTGCAGTTTTATAACTGTAGTGTAAGCACACTGGCAAGACAGTGATGGTGTGAATGATGATGAAAGTTTTTCTTTTTCCGTCCACCCTGCCTTGGTGGGAAACGGCCGATGTGTTAATAAAAAAATATATGTCGTGCCGAATATGTAAAATTTGCGATAGGAACGCTTTTTTTTGCCGAATAAGGCAAGCGGAAATTTTTATATTCAATAATTTCACAAAAATCATTCTGAACCTAACGAAAAAAATATATTTCATTGTGTTTGTTTATTATTAAATTATTGTAAACTTATCTAAAATATATTTAGTTGAATTAGGCTAAATTAAATTGCACTTGTTATAATAAGGTTAGGTAAGTTTTCTAAGGTTCTTTTGGTAAAAAAATATTAATTTTAACATTAACATTAATGAAAATAAATATATCTTTAAACGTATAAAAGAAAATTTTAGAAAGGACTTAATTTTAAATGAGTTGTTGCTAATTGACTAGTTTTACCTATTCGGCACGACATATATACTATATATAAGTTTTAAAGTTATATATACATTCTTTTAAATATCTTATGTTTAGAGGAAAATAGGTGCTTGGATTTAAACACGCCCTCTCCTGAAGACTCCCAATCACTACCCACTAGAATCATCTTAAGTACATGACGAGAGCCAATAGGACACGAGAGTGTGGGTCAGCCCTCCCATAAAAGAAGTGAGTTTTTGCATGTTGACTCATTCTTCTGCTTCTCTCTGTTGGTACTTATCGATCCCCTTTTTCCTTGTATCTAAGAGGTAAAGTTGTCTACACAGTCGGGAACATATACAAGATTTCCTATTAAGGTAAGTTTCTTTATCATAGTATAACATTTTTATTCCATTCAAAATTTAAGTTTTCCTATTCATACTTATTTTTTTAAAGACATATGAGTTCATTTTTCTTTTCTCTACGGATATATTAAATAAGGAATTATTTTTAATTCAGAGTCAGTAAACATGGAATAAATTTTTCGTCATGTTTATTAATATAGAAAAAATAGCAATGTTGTTAGTCCTTGTTTCGCAAACTGGAATTATATCTAAGTTTACAAATACGTTGGAAATGAAACATTAAACAATATCTGAAAAAAAATTATAGAAAAAAGCAATAAACAGCATTTGTGTGTGTCTTTGAGCAATATTAAACCTCAGGTCACTTGAAGAGGTGAGAAACAAACAAGGTCAAGTCGAGTCACTTGAGTTCTCAAGGAAAGAACATTAAATGATGAATCTAGGATGATAAATATACAAAGAAACTAGGCAGGTAGGCATCAAAGATTAAATAAAATTGTAATTATTGCTAAGAAGCGAGAATGAGCCTCAATTAATAGATGTTTCTTGCAAAACTGAAAAAGGGCCTAACAACAGAAAAATGAGATGATGTTTCTTAATAGACTGCACTGGAGGATATGAAAAGAAAAAAGTGTATTCCACTGAAGAGGACACAAGGCAGTGGAAATATATTAAGGAAATGAAGTATTTATATTGATTACAAACCAACTTTCAGCGTAAAACATTTTCAAATTTATTTAAAAGCAAAAAGAAGTTGGAAAAGACTAAATTTAATTAATGAGAGAGAGAACCCATCATGTTCATAGATGAGCCTGAGTCAAAAATACTCTAACTTCGAATAATGAAAATTTCGAGAAACCATGAATATTTGACTAAGACCCGCCCAAATATTCCCAAAGTGATGGAAAAATAAGGGTTTGTGCAATGAGTAATCGTCAATGGGACAGTAAAAAAAGGAGGAATTTGTCAATGTAGAAAGTTTTGAACACGTTGCTGCAGCAGAAAATTCCCTACCAAGCTAGCTAGCATTATTTCTCTGAGCGGCTACAAACCTGAGTAGGTGTTTAATTCTGATGAGACAGGTATGTTCTGGAAGAAAATGCCATCTAGAACATACATTACCTGGAGGGAGTTCCGGGGGTCAACGCCCCTGTGGCCGAGTCCATGAGCAGGCCTCGCGGTGGATCAGGGCCTGATGAGCAGGCCTCGCGGGAGATCAGGGCCTGATGAGCAGGCCTCGCGGTGGATCAGGGCCTGATGAGCAGGTCTCGCGGTGGATCAGGGCCTGATGAGCAGGCCACGCGGTGGATCAGGGCCTGATGAGCAGGCCTCGCGGTGGATCAGGGCCTGATGAGCAGGCCTCGCGGTGGATCAGGGCCTGTTGAGCAGGCCTCGCGGTGGATCAGGGCCTGATGAGCAGGCCTCGCGGTGGATCAGGGCCTGATCAACTGCTGGCCACACGCAAACCGACATTTGAACTACAGACCGGTTGGTCGAGAACTAACTTTAGATGCCTGTCTAGAGAGATTCTATTGGTAATCCCCCTTATGTATGCTGGGAGGCAGTTGAACAGTCTGGGGCCCCTAACACTTCCTGTGTTGTATCTTAGCGTACTCATGGCGCTCCTGCTTTTACCGCCTGCCGAATCTTTTACTTTCGAGTCTTTTGCTTTTGTAGGGAGTGATATTCGTGTGCAGATTTGGGACTAGTCCCTCCAAGATTTTCCAAGCATATATTATCATGTATCTTTCCCGCCTGCGTTCCAAGGAGTTCAGGTCAAGGCACTTCAACCAATACCAGTGATTTAGGTACTTATACGTGCTTTGAAAGTTATCTGTACATTTTCAAGATCCGCAATTTCGTCTGTCTTGAAAAGGGCCGTTAGTGTACATCAGTACTCCAGCCTAGGGAAAACAAGCAATTTGAAGAGAATCATCATTGGCTTGGCATCCCTAATTTTGAACGTTCTCATTATCCATCCTATCATTTTTCCTAGCAGATGTAGCAGAGACCAGTGTCTCTGCTACATCTGCTGTGATCTTTGAGTCTCTGACATTATAACTCCCAGGTCCTTTACATTAGTTTTTCGCTAGATTGTGTGGTTAGAATTTGTTTTATATTCTATCCAATATTTATTTCCTCGAGTTTTCCATAGCGGAGTAATTGAACTCTGGCCTCACTGAACTTAATATTGTTTTCCGAGACCCATATAAAGACTTACCTGGAGTTTACCTGGAGAGGGTTTCGGTTGTCAAATCCCCCGCGACTCGGTCTGAGATCAGGCCTCATGGTGGATCAGGATCTGATCAACCAGGCTGCTACCGCCGGCCGCATGCAAACTGACGTACGAACCACAGCCTGGTTGGTCAGGTACTGACTTTAGGTGCCTGTTCAGTGCCTTCTTGAAGACAGCCAGGGGTCTATTGTAATCCCCCGAATGTATGCTAAGAGGCAGTTGAACAGTCTTGGGCCCCGGACACTTATGGTGTTGTCTCTCAGTGTACTCGTGGCGCCCCTGCTTTTCATCGGGGAAATGTTGCATCTCCTGCCGAGTCTTTTGCTTTCATAGGGAGTGATTTTCGTGTGCAGGTTTGGTACCAATCCCTCCAGGACCTTCCAAGTGTATATTATCGGGTATCTCTCTCGCCTGCGTTTCAGGGAATACAGATCAAGGACCATCAACCGTTCCCAGTAATTTAGGTGCTTTATCCTACTTATGTGTGCTGTGAATGTTCTTTGTACACTCTCCAGGTCTACAATGTCGCCAGCCTTGAAGGGGGCCGTTAGTGTACAGCAGTATTCTAGCCTAGAGAGAACAAGTGATTTGAAGAGTGTCATCATGGGCTTGGCGTCCCTAGTTTTGAAGGTTCTCATTATCCATCATTTTCCTAGCCGATGAGGTAGATACATTGTTGTGGTCTTTAAAGGCGAGATCCTCTGACGTTATCACTCCCAAGTCCTTCACATTTCTTTTTCGCTCTATTATATGGTTATAATTTGTCGTATACCTTGATACATTTTTTATTTCCTAAAGTTTTCCATATCTGAGTAGTTGAAATTTCTCCTCGTTGAACTTCATATTGTTTTGAGTGGCCCATTAGAAGATTTGGTTGATGTCCGCTAAGAGTTTTGCAGTGTCTTCAATGGAGGTCACTGCCATGGCAATCCGGGTGTCATCCGCAAAGGAAGACACTGAGCTCTGTCTTTCATCTCTGTCTATGTCAGAAATGAGGATGAGGAATAGAATGGGTGCAGAGCAGAGCTTTTCACTGTGGCTGCCTGGGACTTTACTCTGTTTACTATTACTCTTTGTGTTCTATTTGTCAGGAAGTTATAGATCCATCTACCAACTTTTACTGTTATTCCTTTATCACGCATTTTGTGCGCTATTATGCCATGGTCACACTTGTCGAAAGCTTTTGCAAAGTCTGTTTATACTACATCTGTATTTTGCTTATCCTCTATAGCATCCAGGACCTTGTCATAGTGATCCAGTAGCTGGGATAGGCAGGAGCGACCTGCTCTAAACCTGTTTTGCCCTGGGTTGTGTAACTGATGGGTATCTAGGTGGTTGGCGATCTTGCTTCTTAGACCCTCTCAAAGATTTTTATGATATGGGATGTTGATGCTATCGGTCTGTAGTTCTCTGCAATTACTTTACTGCCACCCTTGTGGAGTGGGCTATGTCTGTTGTTTTTAGTGTGTGTGGGATGACTCCTGTGTCCATGCTCCCTCTCCATAGAATGATGAAGGCACCCGATAGGGGATTTTTGCAATTCTTAATGAATACGGAGTTCCATGAGTCTGGGCCTGAGGCAGAGTGCATAGGCATGTCATTTATTGCCTTTTCAAAGTCTTGTGGAGTTAGAATAATATCCGAGATTTTTGAGATGACCAAATTTTGCGTTTCGTTCATAAAGAATTCATTTGGATTGTCGACCCTTAGTCTGGGCAGCGTCTCGCTGAACACTGAGTCGTATTGGGACTTTAATATCTCACTCATTTCTTGGCTGTCATCTGTGTATATCCCATCCCGCCTAAGCAGAGGCCCAATACTGGATGTTGTTTTCCCCTTAGATTTAGCATAAGAGAAGAAGTATTTTTTTTTTTTCAATTTCCTTTATGGCTTTTAGTTCTTCCTGTGATTCTTGTCTCCTGTAAGTTTCGTTCAGTTTAAGTTCGATATTTGCAATTTCATTGACCAGTGCCTCTCTACGTATTTCAGATATATTGGCCCCTCTCAGCAGCTGTGTGACTCTTCGCCTTCGTCTGTATAGGGAGCGTCTCTCTCTTACTAGTTTACATCTTCTCTTTCTTTTTCTTAATGGAATGTGTCTTGAGCAGATCTCAAGAACCAGAGTTCATTTTTTTCTAGGCAACTGTTCGGATCCGTGTTGTTTAGGATATCTTCCCTGCATGTTTCATTTAGGACACGGTTGACTTGATCCCATTGTATGTTTTTGTTATTAAAAATTGAATTTTGTGAAGAGACCTTCCTGACTGATCACATTTTGGTGGTCAGGAGCCCAGTGCATACATGTCTGTACCTCTATTATGTTGTGATCTGAGTGTATTGTCTTTGATACGGTTATATTACGTATCATATCATCGTTGTTAGTGAAGATGAGGTCCAGTGTATTTTCTAGTCTTGTAGGCTCTAATATTTGCTGGTTTAAGGTGAATTTCGGGCAGATATTTAACAGTTCGTGTGTGTGTGAATTTTCATCTGAGCTGCCTCCTGGGGTGATCTCTGCTAAAGCATTGTTTGCTATACTCCTCCATTTTATGTCTCCAAGTTGAAATCTTCTGGTAGTAAGATGTTTGGGGCAGGAGTTGGGAGATTTTCTAGACAGTGGTCAATTTTCAAAAGCTGCTCCTGGAATTGCTGGGAAGTTGCGTCTGGAGGCTTGTATACCACCACAATGACAAGGTTTTGGTTTTCAATATTTACTGCCAAAACTTCAACTACATCATTTGAGGTGTTCAGTAGTTTTGAGCAAATGAGCGACTCTGTGACGTACAGGCCAACCCTACCCCCTCTCCCCTTGTTGCCTGTTTAGTCTGTCACATCTGAATAGGTTGTAACCTGGGATCCATATTTCGTTGTCATAATGATCATTTATGTGGGTCTCTGTGAATGCTGCAAACATTGCATTTGACTCCGTAAGCAGTCCCCTGATGTAAGGAATTTTGTTGTTTTTTGACGGCTTTAGAGCCTGTATGTTTGCAAAGACAAATGTCGTTATATTGGTGGAATATAGCGGGGTTTTATTTGCTGGCTCTAATATCTGTTGTTGTGGAGTGGAGGCCAGTGTCCGTGCCTCTGCTCCAGAAGTGTTTTCAGTTGGTGTAGGATTATTGTCATTTCTTGCCAGTCTTTTTTCCCACCTGGCCCTAAAAAAAACTCCGTCCCTGGAGGGGTTGTGGCTCCCTCTTTTGTTTCCCATAGTCTGGCTGGTCTGTCTTCTTGTCCCCTTTAGATGATGTGCCTGGCAGTATGCGTTGTAATATTTTCTTTCATGGATTGATGAGTGACACTTTTCTGGGTGACATAAGTTACAGAAGGGGAAGTTGCACTCTCCTGTTGTTATGCGGGTGCGGCAGTTTTTGGGGTGTTTTACCAGATACACCGTGCCTGCAGATACCCAAGGCATAATATTTGCATAGATTGGATTTCCGTTTGCTAGGATTCATTGTAGCTGCGTTCGCTGCTGGTACATTTTTTTATGTTTCCTCCCTATCTATCTCCCCTGTATGAACATTACTGCTTCTACCAGGTTTTGCTGGTAATGTGTCGACACTGTTCCCTGAGGCACCATCCCCTTTTGTTCCATCTCCTGCAGTATCGCTATTTTGTACCTCTGTGAATTGAATAGCGTTGTCTATATTTGTTTCATCCCCAGGGCCAGTGTCTTCTTTTGGTTCACTGTCCTCCAGGACAACACTAGCACCCTCAGGAGCACTGGACATTACATTACATAAAGGACACTGTCATGCAAATTCTTGTATCATCAGCAAAGGAGAAGAAAGTGCTGTGGCATACATCTTTGTTTATGTCAGATATGAAGATGAGGGAAAGAAAGGGAGCGAGTACTGTACGATGTGGAACAGCTATTCGCTGTAGCCGCCTCTGACTTTACTCTGTTTACTATTACTTTCTGTGTTCTATTTGTAAGGAAGTTCAAGATCCATCTGCCCATTTTTTCTTTTTATTCCTTTATCACACGTTTTCTGTGCTGTTACACCTTGATCGCACTTGTCGAAGGCTTTCCCAAGTCTATGTATACTACATCTGCATCTAGTGCATCCAAGACCATGTCATAGTGGTCCAGTAGTTGTGAGAAACAGGAACGACTTTCTCAAAACCCATGCTGTCCTGGGTTGTGCAATTGTTGAGTATCCAAATCGTTGGTGATCTTGCTTCTTAGAGCCTTCTCAAAGATTTTTATGATGTGAGACGTTATTAATATCTGTCTGTAATTCTTGACAATTGTGTTACTGCCACCTTTGTGGAGTGGGGCTGTATATGTTGTTTTTAATGACCGTGTAATGTCCCCTGTGTCTATGGTCCCTCTCCATAGAACATTAAGGCACGTGAAAGGAGTTTCTTGCAGTTCTTGATGAACACGGAGTTCCACGTGTCTGGACCTGGATCAGAGTGCATTTGTATATCATTAATTGTTTTTTCAAAGTCCTGTGGTGTTAAGATTATATCAGAAGTTCTTGAATTAACTAAATTTTGAGTCTCCGTCATAAAAAAAGTCATTTAGATTGTCGACCCTTAGTCTAATAAACTGCTCACTAATCGCTAAGTCATATTGGGACTTAAGTATCTCACTCATTTCTTTGTTGTCATCTGTGTGGGTCCCTTTTCGTTTAAGCAAGAGCCCAATACTAGATATAGTTCTTGCCCTGGATTTGGGGTAAGAAAATATTTTTTTTTCAGTTTTGTTTATGGCTTTAGTTCATAGTGATCAAGACAGAACTGTTCCCTGAGTCATGGCTACAAAAGATTGTTTCAACTTGATTTTTTGCGGGTAATGCTTGTTTATCGGTCCAAGAATCCCCATGCTACGTGAAAGTTCAGTGCTACTGCATTGAACTTCTGAAGTGAGGATGTCTCTGTCCCTAATGAACCTTGCATTCAGGGGTCTCCTTATATTAGATAATTGTCGTAGTCATCCTCATCTCTTGGAGGATTTGGAACCAGGAATCAAGATTGTCTTTTTTTTTTATCCCATATACAACATTCTTGATGTAACATTTGAGTGCTGCTTCACACGCAGTGAGGTGCATAAACTAGTGCCATCAATGACACAGGAAGTAAAGTGCCAGAGTTTTGTGCAAATTTAACGTTGCAGATGCACACACTCTTAAGTGTAAAAAAACGTTGAATCATGTACCAAGATCGTCAATAAATGTTGGTTGGAGAAAAATATTTCCTAGTGTAGTGAATGATTTTGGAAAGTCAAGTTCAAGAAATTGTTAATCTGGCAAAGAGAGTGCCAGGTGAGATGACATCAGTGAACACGGAGCCAGATGCAGCCAGATGACACTATTTAAATCCATTATTTCGAGTTCTTTCTTGGAGGGATATCCTTAGGACATTAATAATATCTCTTTTGTTTATGCCCATCGTCCACTTAAACACTTCAATCACGTCTCCCTTCATTCGTCTGGAAGATTTCTTATGCAATGGATTAATTTTGTCATTCTTCTCTGAATGTTCTTTTTTTAACGAATTTATATCTATTCTGTAATATGGAGACCAAAACTGAGCTGCATACTCTAAGTGTTCGGCCTTACAAATGATTTGTAGAGCTGTAGTATAACCTCTGGAGTCCTGTTGTTTATACTTCTTGATATAAATCCCAGTTATCTGTTTGTCTTATTTCGTACATTTAGGCATTGCTGTCTTGGCTTCAGGTTCTTGCTTACCGTTTGTGACAGTTAGGTTAAGTTCATATTTAGAGCTTTTTGTCTTAGAGATAAGAAGAGGAGGCAGAGGTGTGTTTTCCAGGGGCTGGGATGCAGGATATTGTTAAACATCTGGACAACATCATGGAAGGGAAAAAGCGCACTCCTATTATCCGTCTCAGTGCGGGAGGCAACGATGTTGGCAGACATAGAAGTGAGGACCTGACTAGCAGGTATAAGTCTGAAATAGAGATAATTACGAAGAAGGGAGGGTGCCCTGTAATATGTGGCATTTTGCCAAGGAGAGGAGTTGGAAATGAATGGTTGTCCAGGGCAACTGGTGTTAATTTCTGGCTGGACAAACATTGTAAGGACAAAACAGTAACGTTTATAGACAGCTGTAACCTCTTCTATGGCATAAATGACATGTATTTCAGGTATAGGGTTCACTTATCTTGGGCTGTCATGGGGGCACTGACCAATGCAGTAGAGGGAGCTGTTAAGACTTTAAACTAGAAATAGTTAGAGATATGAGATTTTGTGGGAAAGAAAATGAAATGTGGTACAACATAATTAGGCATAATGAATTTTCAGTATAGGCAGAATGAGGTAGATTTATTGGTGAATATTGGAAAGCCAGTGGCACTAGGTGACATGGACAGTAATAGGGATAGTGGAAGAACAGAAATGAGCAGGAAGGAAAAAGAGAACAGAGGGTTTCTAAATATCGCACAAATAGTCGTAGTGCTAGAAATAAGAAAGATGAGTGCGGGTAACATTGATGTGTTTGCCATAACTGAGACGTGGATTATTATGGAAACATCGGTACATGCCTGCTGAATGTCACATTCAGGGTTTTAAGATAGAAGGTTTTAAGATTGAAGTAGTAAAAAAGGAGGTTAGGTGGCGCTGTATGTCCGAGATCACTTGAATTGCTGCATAAACTTGTATAAAGTCTGAAATAACACATACAGAGTCTGTCTCGGTAGAATTTTCAGAGGGGCATGAATTTTTTTTTTTTTAGGCGTGATATTCCTTCCCCAAACTTGCATAGGGACCAAGGGAGACTAATTTGGAAGGAAACTGTTAGGGCCACAAGGCACGATAACGTAGTAATTCTAGGGGACTTTAATTTTAGTCAGATTGCCTGGAATTTCTTGACTGAGAATTTAGGGTCTAACGACTTCTTAGAGGTAGTTCAGGACTCTTTTATAAAGAAGTTTGCTACACAACCTACAAGGGGTAATAACCTGCCTGACTTGGTACTAGCATACAAGGAAACCCTGGTTAATAATTTCTAAATTACAGAGGAACTTATTGCAAGCAAACACAAACCTGAGTATCGTAGATCAAATTATGCTTATCAAGATGGCTTCTTGTAATATCAGCAACAATTGACTAGTAATTTGCCTACAATTGCAGTTAGGTTTATAGGGCGATAATTTGACGGTAACGACTTATCCTCTGCTTTAAAAATAGGAATTACATTAGCCATCTTCGACATATCAGACACTACACTGTCTGTTTGAAGATATATATTAAAAAGGTTAGTTAACGGTTCATAAAGTTCCATTTCGCACTTATTAAAACCCTTTGAAAAATGTTCATCAGGGCTCGTGGATTTATTTCGCTTTAATCGGTCAATCTGTTTGATTACCATATCTCTAGTTACTGTGATATTACATAATTTATTTTCTTCAGGCCCACTATAAAAAATAATTACTGGAATATCGTTGGTGTCTTTTTGTGTGAAACCCGAGAGGAAATAATTATTAAAAATCGAGCACATTTCAATTTCCTTATCAGTAAGCTGTCTGGAGTTAGTTTTAAGAAGACCTAACTTTCCTCTAACTTTTGTTCTATATACATGGAAGAAGTCTTTTGGGCGAGTTTTCGAATCATTTACCACTTTAATTTCATAGTCATGTTTAGCTTTTCTGATCCTTTTTTAATCTCCCTCTTAATGTGAGAATTTTGATACATGAATGGGCCCTCATCTTTTCATAAGCCTGTAAATTCCTTTCGTCTGGCCTAAAAGAAGTTTGAACCTATTGTTTATCCATTTAGTATCATTTCTATTTGATCTCATTTCTCTAAATGGAATAAACGTTCTTTGGGCAGCATGAATAGTGTTTAAAAAACTGTCATATTGCTAGTTCTCTTCGATATCCCAGTCCGCAGATGAGAGGTGTTCTTTAAGCTCATTGTAATCTGCTAAGCGAAAATCTGGGACTGTTACTGAATTATCCCTACTATCATTCTTCCAATTGATACTAAGGGTGGTCGCTTGCGCCAGGCTCCTCTGTAATCGCAAGATTATTAACAAGGTTATCTCTGTTAAGCAGAACCACATTAAGCAGTTTATTTCCCCTCACTGGTTCTGCCACAAACTGCTCAAAAGAAACAATCTTGAACTACCTCTAGGAAGTCGTTTGACTCAAGATTCCCAGTCAATGAATTCCAATTTTTTTGACTAAAGTTAAAGTATCCTAGAATTATTAAGTAATCATGCCTTGTGGCCTTAACAATTTCTTACCATAGTAGTCTCCCTTGGTCTCTATCCAAGTCTTGGGGGCCGGTAAATCACGCCTAAAATTAATTTTTCATCCCCTTCCGAAAATTCTACCCAGACAGATTCAGTGTATGTTCTTTTAGTTTTAATACCCGCATTTATGTGGCATTTTAAGTGTTCTCTGAAATACGGAGCCACCCCACCTCATTAATTTTTTCTATCAACGTGGAATAACTTAAAATCCTGAATGTGGCATTCATCAGGCATATCCCGATTCTACATATCAAACTACATCTCAGTTATAGCAAGTTATGGAACTAATCTTAACTCACCTATCTTGTTTCTAGCGCTATGACTATTGGTATAATATGTATTTAGAAACCCTATCTTTTCTTTTTCTCTCCCTGCTCATTCCTGCTCCTCCACTCTCTCTATTACTGTTCTTATCACCTAGTGCTATTTATTGGCTTTCCAGTATTCACCAATAACTCTACTTCATTCTCCCTGTAGCTGGTTTCCCTAAACTTTACAATATCATTATACTGAGAATTCATCCTGCCCATTTCTATTATGTTATAGTTCATTGCTTTCCCACAAAAAACCCATATCACAAACTATTTCTGGTTGAAAGCCCTAACAGCTGCCTCTACTGCATTGGCCAGTGCCCCCACCCCAGTCCTAAATAGGTGAGCACCATCCCTGACATACATGTCATTTCTGCCATAGAAGAGGTCCCAGTTGTCTATAAATGGTACTGCAGTGTCCTTACAATGTTTGTCCAGCCAGTAATTAACATTTTCTGAGCCTCACTAGAGATAACATATTTCACAGAACATCATCATCAACAATATTACATAAGAAAAACTATTATTTTGATGACATTAAAAAAATTGTTATAGCTCTTCCCGAGGTCTAAGGAACACAACCCTATTTTTCCTATATGGTTTTGAATCCATCTGAACCTGAAATCATTATTAGTTCAATTTTCGTCTCAACTTATGTGTGGCCGACTGCAAATATTTAAATACTTCGTGGGGGAAATAAGATATTCAAATACATCATTGCAAAAATAAAATTAAAAGAATGAAATACATAATCTTTTTAAAAAGACCTTCCTCGTTGCATTATACTTATAAATAGAAAATATTTTGTATTTAATGAAAATCCTATGGCAACAGTTTCATTAAAGAAAACTAAAAGATCTATATATGGGGAAAACTTGAGTTAGCAAATGCTCACTCTTCATAAAACTTAAACTAATCAGTTAAGGTGTTTTAATACCCGGTACCTTGATGCTGCTAGTGGATCTTTGTCCAAGGAAGAGCAACAATCTATCTTCAGTAAACATGATTACCTTCTATTCTCCATATTCTGAGTGACTATTATTAGTTTAGTGTTTCACACTCATAATATAATTATAATAAGAATAAGAAGAAGAAGAATAAGAAGAAGAAGAAGAAGAAATATAATATTAAAATAAAAATAATTATAATAATAAAAATAATGAGCGCAACAGACAAGTAAAGTAGCAGCAACATATACCAAGAGGCATTCTTGAGCTTCCCAAAAGCTCGGGCTTAATGCCCAAAGCTGGGATGACTCCAAAAGGATCCTGTAGTGCTTGCTGCCTCTGCACCTCCTGACATCGTCTGCTGCTATGTAGCTGCCACACCCTTCGAGCCCAGTGTGGGCGGGTCTGTGGCAGCCCAAGGTGCCTAGATTCTCCCTCCGAGCCCCGTGGGGGCGGGGAATAGGACTAGGCCTGGGGACAGCTGGTCCCAGAAGACGAGGAGGTACTTGTACCTCCTCCCATGGCAGACATTGGTCTGAGACACTCCCTCGACAGTGAGGCAAGGCCGGGCCATCTCTTGGAAAAGGTCCGGGCTTGGTGATTATACCGGCGAATCTACAACAAAACAGAAAAATAATGATAATAATAATAATAATAATAATTTATAACATTCAATATTTAAAAAAATAACATAAGGGATTATTTCCACTCAGTTAATTCTTCACATATCCTAAATTTCTTTCCAGTATTTATAAGCATTCAAAAATATGTTTACGTTTTTCGGTATTATTTTGATTATGTACCAACACTTAAAACCGGTTGAAGACTAGATTTATTTTGGTTGCTGCGCGATCTGAGAAAGATATCTATCTCTAAACTGCTGTATAACCCCTGTGACTCAATGCACATGGTTGGAATAGTCCAAATTGCAGCATATGGTAATAATGCAGTTGAATATTAATGATGAAGATTTGAAGGGAACAGACGACGTATTCACAAATCATAAGGAAACTAACCTCCAAATTTCTTTAAAAAAAAAAGGCTAAATTACGATATTACACAGCCCAAAATTAACTGAAATCTTTCAAAGAGACCAAAACAAAGACCAATATCCTGAAATACACCAGTATATTAGACTTCAGTGAGCTGAGAAATTGCATAACTAGTTTATCAGCGTGGAAGAGCTGAAGTTCATCAGGTGAGCCACGCAGAAATTATTGCATGAAAAGTAATATTTCAATTTTTTCCAATTTCCAAAATATCCAAACTGGGACCTACGGAAGCCTGTATCAATCCAAATTTTACTTCAGAGAAGATTGACGACCTCTAAAGAAAGTAAGCAGAGTAAGTCATTAAATTTTGTTCAGGCTTATTGTACATCACACAACTTTTGTTTTAAGAATTTTGTTGAGGGAATGCACATGTTATAGACACATAAAAGAACATTAAGTTGATTTAGCCAAGAATGTCCAGTTAAAGTCACTAGGTAATTAGGAAAAACTTAAGCACTAAAAGTTTAAAGTTAACCATAAGGTGTATTTTCCAGTTATTGCATAGAATCCTATACGATGTGTACTTACACAGACTAAACCCATGAAATCTTCCATTCATTTCTTACTGATGCTGTTCCTATGAAAGTACTAAACCCGTATGGGTCATACAGTGCCTGAGGAAAGGGAGGCATTCAAATTTGGTGCAAGTAAAGGAAAAATAAGTCTATTTCTTCCTTGGATCAAGAGCCCCTCACCAACATCAATTCAAAATAATGCAATAAGATAAAATAATACTTTACCATTCAGGGATTAAATATACCAAGCCTCTTCTAAGTAGGACACACGAGTATTGAAATTTAAAAATAGACTCTGTCTCCACCTTTCACTGGGAAACAAAAGTTGAGAACGGTCTATCTAGATGAAAGAATGCTACCCGTCACAGCTGTTTTCCATGCCGGAAACCCCTAAAGAAGAGGCTTACCCCAGTGGTTAATTTGCGAGGGTGACTAGGGAAGCTACTTGCATTTCTTGCTAAGTATGGGAGGGCAATGGAGCCAGAAGTTAGTTTTAAGGGGAAATGAGTGATAAAGACTTTTTGTACCAGAGAGCAACTGTTCTGCTGTGAGTGTTTGCTGATTATGCTGCCCTGAATGGTAGTTATGCTGCCCTGTATGGTAGTTATGCTGCCCTGTATGGTAGTTATGCTGCCCTGTATGGTAGTTATGCTGCCCTGTATGGTAGTTATGCTGCCCTGTGTGGTAGTTATGCTGCCCTGTGTGGTAGTTATGCTTCCCTGTATGGTAGTTATGCTGCCCTGTGTGGTAGTTATGCTGCCTTGTATGGTAGTTATGCTGCCCTGTATGGTAGTTATACTGCCCTGTATGATAGTTATGTTGCCCTGTATGGTAGTAATGCTGCCCTGTATGATAGTTATGCTGCCCTGTGTGGTAGGTATGCTGCCCTGTGTGGTAGTTATGCTGCCCTGTATGGTAGTTATGCTGCCCTGTGTGGTAGTTATGCTGCCCTGTGTGGTAGTTATACTGCCCTGTATGGTAGTTATGCTTCCCTGTATGGTAGTTAGGCTGCCCTGTATGGTAGTTGAGAAGGTTGAGGGGAAATCTGTGTCAGGGAATAATATAATAATATTATTATAAGTAATTATGTGTTATTTAGTTTAGTATTTGTACTGTAATAGAGTTAAAGGGTTAGGATAAAATAGTCTGATAACTTTGGATAATTTTGATTGCTCTGGTTTCCAGATATTTTAAATTGGAGAGAAGATGTGATGTTGGTAAGTCACAGCAGAAGGTCCTGTTTACTGACCAGTGTTAATCCAGGTCATGTCACGGGAAACTGAATAAAGATGCAGTTAAGGAGGAGTTGTTTGTGGCAGAGGACTGGCAGGGTGCAGTACTTTTGTCTGGCAAAATAGAAGAATTTGGTGAGAAAGTGAGAACTCTTGCCGGGTTGCAGAGCTCTGTTGGAAGACTCCTTGGAGAAAGTTATTGCTGGGTGCAGTGCTCTGTTGGGCTAGGTAGCTAAGACCAGTAAAAGTCTTGGGACCTGTAGCTTGAGGTTGACTGAGTTCCAAGAAGTGAACTCTCTTACAAACTCTATTTTAAGTACAATACAGTGGTACCTCTACTTACGAGCAGTTCCCAACTCGAACAATTATGTAAGTGTATTTTTGTAGGTGCTTTTGCAAGTGTATTTTTGGGGGTCTGAAATAGATTAATCTAATTTTCATTATTTCTTATGGGAAAAAATTCCTTCGGTATCGGCACTTGAATAGCCGACTGGAACGAATTTTGCTCGTAAGTAGACGTACCAATGTATTCGATTTCGTCAGCTAATTGTGTATTCCCTGTCTCAATATTCTTATGTGTTCCCAAGTTATTTTAACATCCGGTCACATTCTCTTTGATTGAGTGTGTTGTTGTGCAAGTATATTAATGAATTGTAGTAGAGCGGAGTAATGTTTTCACTCTCTCCTATCTTTGTTTTATTATTATTCTGTTATAAGGTAAAACGCGAGTGTGTGAGTGAGTGAAGTGTACTGGTGCAGAGTAATGTAGTGAGGTGAGTGGGATAGTCTCTGCTGCACCTCACACTACATGTTAATGACTGCACCTCACACTACATGTTAATGACTGCACCTCACACTTACCATCACCCCATATATAAAAAAGATAATCAAGCGAAGCATTCTTTAAATGTCTGAGTAAAAATCTGAATATCACTGTTTATTCAATAAAATTGGCAAACTGGTGTTTATACCATCCAGTGTCAGTGTGGGACGTGTTCTGGCAGCGACACCAATGATGAATATATGATGCCGATCAGATGAGTTATTTTCCGGTTATGGCACAGATTCCACTGATTCCATTTTTTTTTATTTCAGTGCATTAACAAATTTGCCTAATAATAATAATAATAATAATAATAATTATTAATAATAATAATAATAATAATAATAATAATAATAATAATAATAATATCTTTATTTCTACAAGTACATGTACAAGGTATACAGTCCTAGCTGACATCAATGACATACTACTATATAGAAAGTCGCTTGTTATGCAGAGCATTTCGGGCAAATTATGTCAATTTCTTCCCAGGATGCGACCCACACCAGTCGACTAACACCCAGGTACCCATTTTACTGATGGGTGAACATAGACAACCGGTGTAAGGAAACACGACCAATGTTTTCACCCTTTGCCGGGAATCGAACCCTGACCCCTCACCGTGTGAAGCAAGAGCTTTTGCCACCAGGCCACGGGCCACGCGCAAACAAATCTTGATAGGTTGTACATGAATGGTATACAACACCAACAAGATAGGTTATATTTTGGCCCTAAAATAAATCAGCGGTTAAATATTAGCACCTTCAGAAAAAAACTGAAAAATATTTAACGTGATTTAGCCAGAATACAAAAGTCGCACTATTTTTCACATAAAATGGTCAAATCTGCTCCAATTCGTTCGAATTTCACTCTCCGCCTTCGTCGAATTTCTTAGGTACTTTGTTTTTAAAGCAACATCGCCGAATTTGGTCCTAGTTACTGTACACAAGTGTTGAAAATGTAAAGCCGAATGAATCAGGCATTCTCCAGTTATGAGGGAAATAAATGCGAAAAGTTGTAGGAAGGCAAATATGAAAAATAATAACTTGCGTACTTCTCAAGACCTATTTATTTTAATCCTTTGCAGCAATTTATGTTTTATTTTCTGTTTACGTGACGAAATCTCAATAACATAATGATGAAGTAGCAGTCAGCATCTTTCAGGTGAGTCTCATAACTTGGGTCATAAAGCCTTCATACCGCCCACTAGCTAGGATATTTCTGTCGGATGCAAGTGTTGATGAAGCTTGAGACTATCCAGTGTTGTTATGAAGCTTGAGAGTATCCAGTGTTGTTATGAAGCTTGAGACTATCCAGTGTTGTTATGAAGCTTGAGACTATCCAGTGTTGTTATGAAGCTTGAGAGTATCCATTGTTGTTATGAAGCTTGATACTATCCAGTGTTGTTATGAAGCTTGAGACTATCCAGTGTTGTTATGAAGCTTGAGACTATCCAGTGTTGTTATGAAGCTTGAGACTATCCAGTGTTGTTATGAAGCTTGAGAGTATCCATTGTTGTTATGAAGCTTGATACTATCCAGTGTTGTTATGAAGCTTGAGACTATCCAGTGTTGTTATGAAGCTTGAGACTATCCAGTGTTGTTATGAAGCTTGAGACTATCCAGTGTTGTTATGAAGCTTGAGACTATCCAGTGTTGTTATGAAGCTTGAGAGTATCCATTGTTGTTATGAAGCTTGAGACTATGCAGTGTTGTTATGAAGCTTGAGAGTATCCATTGTTGTTATGAAGCTTGAGAGTATCCAGTGTTGTTATGAAGCTTCAGAGCATCCAGTGTTATGAAGCTTGAGAGTATCCAGTGTTGTTATGAAGCTTGAGAGTATCCAGTGTTGTTATGAAGCTTGAGACTATCCAGTGTTGTTATGAAGCTTGAGACTATCCAGTGTTGTTATGAAGCTTGAGAGTACCCAGTGTGGCAGTGACAATAACTCTGGTACCACAGTAAAGATACCCAAGTACTGGACAGGTGTCTCGCTCATCAGCTTGTTAGTTTACTGAACTAGTTATCAATAACCCAGAAACATTGTATTTTTGAAGCATTATGTTTGGGAAATGGGACATAGACATGACCAGATTTCTTTGACTATTTTTTCATGAATCTTAGCGAGAAAAGATAATTAGCATATCATGTCAATTAATGTTTGGAGGCGGATCGTAGTTAACAAAATACTTTAAACTAAATTTTTGATGATGCTTATTATTGTAAAATAATAGTTTTCATATTTTTCGATCAAATTCTTATGGTAATCAGATAAATTATTGTAACACAAACAGCAGAATGCGTCGATGACTTATTCAGTCTTATTTTTTTCACAGATAATTATAATGAGGGTCCGACGAAAGTTTCAAGCAACGAACGCGAGAGAACGAGCCAGTTTTGTTCACATGTGGGCTGGCGGCATGACCCACAGTGCCATCGCTCGAGCGCATGGCGTGAGTGTGTCGACCGTGTACAGGTGGATACACCGCTGGCTCCGTCTAAGCAGCGTCAACTCAAAGCCTTGCGAACCCATGATTCTTAGAGCAAATGCCATTAATAATGAATGGACTTTGCATGACGGCACTCCAAGATTTAGGATGACTTCAATTGATTACCTGTATTCTCACCCTCTGAGATATGAGCACTGGTACCCACCCCATTACTTCCAAGATAACAATAATCAAAATCCGACTTCCTTCTCCGAGTGCTTACAGCTTCTGGCAGTGTTATACAAAACTTGATATACATTTAATATATTTCTTTATAAATCTTTTCAATCACCAAACGTAAATTTAAGTTACAAAAACAAAATATCTTCCTTGAATTGTGGTGCACATACATTTTTTAATGGATATAAAGTTCAATAATCTGCATCTTTCCGCTAAACCAGTTGTTCCCAGGCTTTTTCAGACTGTCGCCCCCTTGGCTCCCAAGCCACAGCCATAGCCCCCCCATCCCCAACACATACGAACACACCTCTCTCTTGGTATTAGGTTTACTGAAAATTCAAAACAACAACAAATCTAACACAATAAACTAGCTTATTTATTTCACAAATAAAAAAATAACATAGTAAATCAATATGTTTAACAATATGAAAGGGTAAATTTACATCACATCAGCAACTACATTGTCTTCACAATTTTAATGAAATTGATGTGCTTCGTGCAGGGACATCAGCTTTCAGCAATTTTCAGTCTGTTTCTTTGCTTGGAAAGAAGCCTGGCAACTGCAGTGAAGCCTCGCTACAACCCTAGAGCCTTCGCCCCTGCAGACGTGAAAATCTAATAATCACCATTATCCACGGCATCTGTTATCTGATGCGGCTGGAGTGTGACGTGTGGTGCGTCCGAACAAACATTCGAACTTTTAACTCGTCGAATATATCTTAAATTCTTCCCAAATTTTATTAATTATAAACGATAGTAATTTGTATAATCCTAAAGTAATATTTAAATTTATTTCAAAACTATATTTCATGAAACTTGATTCTATTACATTTATCTCAGCCATGGACCTGCTTGAAGAGTTTAAGATAAATTCGACTAGTTAAAAATGTTAAAGCTTAGCTAGAATATAAGATGTGTCTGACAGGTCCTTGACCACCTCAGCCGCATCATCATAGAGTCAGGTGTTGTATGCTGACCGCGAGGTGTAATCTCATCCTTATATGTCTTCTTCTGATCTTTCAATTTTCATTGTTTTTTTCACAGTGGTTGTTCTGTATATTGTGATATCACCTGTTTACTGTGATCGATCGCTAGTGCACTCAGCTCACACACTGAGGTTCGGAGATCGAATCCTCGGTACGGCTGCAAAACATTAGGACGTTTTCCTTAAGACACCTGCTGTCCATGTTCACCCATCAGTATAATGGGTACTTGGGTGTTAGTCGACTGGTGTGGGTCGCATCCTGGGACAAAATTGACCTAATTTGCCCGAAATGCTCTGCATAACAAGCGGCTTTCTATGTAGTAGTATGTCATTGATGTTAGCTAGGTCTGTATACCTTGTACATGTACTTGTAGAAATAAAGATATTTTATATATACGTATATATATATATATATGTCGTGCCGATTAGGTAAAACTGGTCAATTAGCAAGAACTCATCTAAAATTAAGTCCTTTCTAAAATTTTCTCTTATACGTTTAAAGATATATTTTTTTCATTTATGTTAATGTAAGAATTTATAATTTTGTACCAAGAGAAACTTTGAAAACCTACCTAACCTTATTACAACAAGCGCAATTTAATTTAGCCTAACCCAACAAAATATATTTTAGATACGTCAACATTAATTTAATAATAAACAAACACAGTGAAATATATTTTTTTCGTTATGTTCAGAATGATTTTGGCGAAATTATTGCATACACAAATTTTCACTTGTCTTATATAGCAAGGTGAGCGTTGCTATTTAAGCCAAAATCGCAAGTTTTACCTAATCGGCACGACATATATATATATATATATATATATATATATATATATATATATATATATATATATATATATATATAAACACACTGGCCTTGTGCCACTGAGACAATGTGATCCAATAAAGAAGTAACAGTTTCATCATCATTCACTCCATCACTATGTTGCCGATACTACAGTTCAAAATCTGAAACATATTCCATTCCTCTCTCAGAGTGCAGGCACTGCACTCTGAAGTGCGAGTGCAGGCACTGCACTTCGCACCTTCAGAACTCAAGTCTGGGTAACTGGTTTCCCTGAATCCCTTCATAAATGTTATCTTGCTCACATTCCAACAGCACTTCAAGCCATAAAAAATCATTTGCCTCCACTCGCTCCAGTCTAATACGTTCACACATAGTTGCTGGACGTCTAAGGAACTCGCACAAAAAACCTCGTTAACCCTCTCCCTCCAACCTTTCTGAGGACGACCCCTACCCCGCCTCCAAGTCATTCTGTTTTGTTCCATCCTATCTAAATGTCCGAATCATCTCAACAACCCCTCCTTATCCCTCTGGATAATTCTTTTAGAAACTCCTCACTTTCTTCTGATCCCAAAGCTACTGATTATCTGCATAATATTTACACCACACATTGCCCTCTGACACGACATCTCCACTGCCTCCAGCCTTCTCCTTGTTGCAGCATTCACCACCCATGCTTCACACCCATATAAAAGCGTTGGTACCACTATACTCTCATAAATTCCCCTCTTTGCTTCCATGTATAACGTTCTTTGTCTCCAGAGACACCTCAGTGCACCACTTTCCTCGTCTTTCTTAGCCCAATAGGCTGACAGGTCTACTCACAAATATCTGAACACATTCACTTCCTCAATAATACCTCTTTCCAATCTGATATCCAAACTTTCATTACCTATTTTTTTTGTAATCCTCATGAGATTGGTCTTTCCTATATTCAAATTTAATTTTCTTCTTTAACATACCCTCCCAAACTGGTCCACCAACCTCTGCAACTTCTCTTCATAATCTCTCTAAAGCATTATCAGCAACACAACACCTATTCCCAACACGCGAGCATTCACTTCTCTTACAACCCCATCCATAAATATATCAAACAACCATTGTGACATCACACATCCCTGTCTAAGGCCAACTTTTACTCAGAAATAATCTTCCTCTCTCCTACATACTCTAAACTGAGACTATCTATCCTCGTAAAATATCTAAACTGTTTTCATTAACCTACCACCTATTCCATTCACTTGCAACATCTGCCACTTTGCTTCCCTATCCACCCTATCACATGTCTTTTCCAAATCCATAAATGCTATCTAAATCCTGTTCACTAATATGCTTCCGTGTAAACACTTAGTCTACACATAACCTACCCTTCCTAAAGTCTCCTTGTTTATCTGAGAATCTGCCCACCATCTTACTTTTAATTCTTTCAATAATAACTCTACCATACATCTTACCAGATATTCTCAAAAAGTTTATTCCGCTAGAATTCTTACACTCTCTTTTGTCCTCTTTACCTTTATACAAAGAAACTGTGCATGCTTTCTGCCAATCCCTAGGTACCTTACCCTCTTTCACACATTAAATAAAAGCACCAACCATTCTAAAAGTATATCCCTACCTGCTTTTAATATTTCTGTCTTGACCTCATCAATCCCAGCTGTCTTACCTCCTTTCATTCTACCTACTCATTTTAGGGGCCTGTCCAGCTCTCTATTGAAGACAACTAGAGGTCTACTGATAATCCCTTTTATGTATGCTGAGAGACAGTTGAACAGTTTTTGGCCCCTGACGCATATTGTGATACCTCTTAGTGGCACCCCTGCTTTTCATAGCGGGGATGTAGCACCGCGTGCCGAGTCTTTTGCTTTCGTTGGGAGTAATTTTCCGTGTGCAGATTTGGAACTAGTCCCTCTAGGATTTGGAACTAGTCACTCTAGGATTTTCCAAGTGTATTGCCATGTATCTTTCTACGCCTTCGTTCCAAGGAGTACAGGTCAAGGGACTTCATCCATTCCCAGTAACTGAGGTGTTTAATTGTACTTATACGTGCAGTGAAAGTTCTCTGTATGTTTTC
This sequence comes from Cherax destructor, assembly GCA_009830355.1. NCBI lineage: Eukaryota > Metazoa > Arthropoda > Malacostraca > Decapoda > Parastacidae > Cherax > Cherax destructor. The sequence continues at coordinate 68,609 of WNWK01005295.1, read as the reverse complement.
CAGGTCTGCAATTTCAGATCCACTTTTTATTTCGTCTGGTTTCTCAAAGCGGAGTATCTGAAATTTGTCCTCACTGAACTACATATTCTTTTCTGAGGCATATTTAAAGACTTGGTTAATGTCTGCTTGGGGGTTTGCAGTGCCCTCAATGGATGACACTGTCCTGAAAATTCTGGAATCATGAGCAAAGGATGATACGGTGCTGTGGCTTACATCTTTGTCTAAGTCGGATATGAGGATGAGGGAAAGGATGGGTGCAATTACTGTACCACTGACTTTACTCTGTTTACTATTATTCTTTGTGTTATATTTGTTAGGAAGTTAAAGATTCATCTACCAGTTTTTCATGTTATTCCTTTATAACGCAATTACACCATGATCGTACTTGTTGAAGCTTTTGCAAAGTCTGTGTATACTATATATGCACTTTGTCCTCCAGTGTATCGAAGACCATGTCATAGTGGTTCAGTAATTGTGAGAGGCAGGAGTGACCTGCTCTAAACCTGAGCTGCCCTGGGTTGTGCAATTATTGGGTGTCCAGGTAGTTGGTGATCTTCCTTCTTATAACCCTTTCAAAGATTAATATTACTTGGGACATTAGTGATATCGGTGTGTGATTCTTTAAAATTGTTTTACTGCCACTCTTTTGGAGTGGGGCTATATCCATTGTTTTTAGTGACTATGGAATGACTCCTGTGTCTATGCTCTCTCTTCATAGAATATTTAAGGCAAGTGGAAGGGGTTTCTCTCAGTTCTTGATGAAAATTGAGTTCCACGAGTCTGGGCCTGGGCACAATGCATGGGCATGTCATTTATTGATTTTGTAAAGTCCTGTGGTGTTAGGGTTACATGAGAAATTTTGGAATAACAACCAAATTTTGAGTCCCGGTCAAAAAAATAATTAACAGTTCACTAAACGCTGAGTCATATTGGGATTTCAGTATCTTGCTCAATTCTTGGCTGTTATTTGTGTAAGTCCCATCTAGTTTAAGCAGTGGCTCAATAATGGGTGTGGTTTTTGCCCTAGATTTGGCATAAGAAAAGAAAATTTTGAGTTTCTTTCAATTTCATTTATTGCTTTAAGGTTTTCCTGTGTTTCTTGGCTCCTGTATGATTCCTTAATCTTAAGTTCGATATTTTCTATTTCTCTGTATTTCAGATATACTGGCCCTTTGAGCAGGTCTGTGATTCTCCACCTTCATCTGTAGAGGGAGCATCTCTCTTTTTCTAGTTTACATCTTCTCTTCTGTTTTCTTACGGGAATGTGCCTTGAGCATACCGCAAGTGCTACAGAGTTAATCCTTTCTAGACAAAGGTTGGAATCTGTGTTGTTTAAGATATCTTCCCAGAATGTTTCATTTTGGACATGGTCAATTTGATCCCACTGGATATTTCTGTTATTGAAGTCGAGTTTGGTGAAGGCATCATCATAACTTATCTCAGTTTGCTGGTCAGGAGTCCTGTGCATACATGTCTGTACTTTGATTATGTTGTGATCCGAGGGTATTATCTTTGTTGGCTCTGCTATTTGCTGGCTTAAGGTGAATATGTTGCAGAGATTTAATAGTTCATATGTGTGTGCAAATTTTCATCTGAGCTGCCTCCTGGGGTTATCTTTGCTAAAATATTATTTGCCACATTCCTCCATTTTAGGTGTCTTAAGCTGAAATCGCCCAGCAGCAAGATGTTTGGGACAAGAGTTGGGAGATTTTCCAGACAGTAATCAATTTTCCCAAGCTCTTCTTTGAATTGTTGGGAAGTTGCATCTGGTGGCTTGTATAACCACAATGACAAGGCTTTGGTTTTCAATCTTCACTGCCAAAAATTCAACTACATCATTTGTGGTGCTTAGTTACTCCGAGAAAGTGAGCGACTCTGTGACATACAGGAAAACTCCTCCTTATTGTCTCTTCTTTCTGTCGCATCTGAATAAGTTATACCGTGGGATCCATATTTCGTTGTCAAAGTGATCTTTTCTGTGGGTCTCTGTGAAAGTCGCAAACATTGCATTTGACTCTGTGAGAAGTCCACTTATAAAAGGTATTTTGTTGTTGTTTGATGGCTTTAGACCCTGTATATTTGCAAATATAAATATTGTTGTACTGATTGAATGTTGTAGGAGGGGAAGTGTTATTTACTGGCACTAATATCTGTTATTGTGAAGTGGGGGCCACTGAATGTGCCTATACATACACACACAGTCACACACACACACACACACACACACACACACACACACACACACACACACACACAGCAAATGTAGTTCCAATTTTTAAAAAAGGAGACAGGAACGTAGCACTAAACTACAGACCAGTGTCACTGACATGTATAGTATGCAAGGTCATGGAGAAGATTATCAGGAGAAGAGTGGTGGAGCACCTAGAAAGGAATGAGCTTATCAACGACGGCCAACACGGTTTCAGGGACGGGAAATCCTGTGTCACAAACCTACTGGAGTTCTACGACAGGGTGACAGCAGTAAGACAAGAGAGAGAGGGGTGGGTAGATTGCATATTCTTGGATTGTAAGAAGGCGTTTGATACAGTTCCACACAAGAGATTAGTGCAGAAGCTGGAGGACCAGGCAGGAATAACAGGGAAGGCACTACAATGGATCAGGGAATACCTGTCAGGAAGACAGCAGCAAGTCATGGTACGTGGCGAGGTGTCAGAGTGGGCGCCGGTGACGAGTGGGGTTCCACAGGGGTCAGTCCTAGGACCGGTGCTGTTTCTGGTATTTGTGAACGACATGACGGAAGGAATAGACTCCGAAGTGTCCCTGTTTGCAGATGATGTGAAGTTAATGAGAAGAATTCAATCGGACGAGGACAAGGCAGAACTGGAGTTCAACCCCACCAAGTGCAAAGTCATGAAGACTGGAGAAGGGCAAAGAAGACCGCAAACGGAGTACAGTCTAGGGGGGCCAGAGACTACAAACCTCAATCAAGGAAAAAGATCTTGGGGTGAGTATAACACCAGGCACATCTCCTGAGGCGCACATCAACCAAATAACTGCTGCAGCATACGGGCGCCTAGCAAACCTAAGAACAGCATTCCGACATCTTAATAAAGAATCGTTCAGGACCCTGTACACTGTGTTCGTTAGGCCCATACTAGAGTATGCAGCACCAGTTTGGAACCCACATCTAGCCAAGCACGTAAAGAAGCTAGAGAAAGTGCAAAGGTTTGCAACAAGACTAGTCCCGGAGCTAAGGGGTATAGGTGACAGCACGAACATGGCACGAAATATGAACTCAGCTGGTAGACAGCATAGGCTGTCTATGCAGACAGTATAGGCTGTCTACATTTTTACCGCCCTTACAAAAAGGACAAGAACCATATTCACCCTTGAATATGTCGGTTCTGAACTATACTCACAATTTTCTTGATGTTCATTCTCTAATTAGGAATTCCAAAATCGAAGTTGTATATAAAACATTGATGTAATAAAAACTATTCTTTTAAGAATTGTCCCAAAAAATGCATTAACTGTCTTTAAGATTCCATGTCTAAAATGAAAAAAAAAAAACTAAAACTAAGTTTACAGCAACATGAAAACAGCAGTAAAACTGGGCAAGAGCTTAATGACTGTTTTCCTATTAATATCAGTCATTTTAACTACGAACTCCCCCCCCCCATGGGTTTTTAAAAAAAAGAGAAAGTAGTAAAAACCAAATCAGTGGTGGAAAGAAATATAACAGAATCCAATTTTACAAAAAATAGTACAGATCTCAATTTGAATTTAAGTGCAAGTTTGTATGAACTCGATTCATACATATATATATATATATAATCAGTGAGGATTATAAACTATGATAACAAACAAATTCAGCTTTACCTGACATGTCACTTTTAACATGACTAATAAAGCTGTGAAAGTTTCTACCTGTTTTCCTGACCTTAACTTAAACTTTCAAAGCAGAGAAAATGTATTTCCCACATCCAGAGATAAGAAACAACTGATTATGTATGAGGGGTCACATCTCTGTTATATCAGACTTCTGATGTATATTATATATATATATATATATATATATATATATATATATATATATATGTGTGTGTGTGTGTGTGTGTGTGTGTGTGTGTGTGTGTGTGTGTGTGTGTGTGTGTGTGTGTGTGTGTGTGTGTGTGTGTGTGTGTGTGTGTGTGTGTGTGTGTGTGTGTGTAGGAGAAATATTTTCATCATATTAGTATTATTATTAGGTGAAGGAAGTTGAGTGAACCTGAGGACTGGAATCCAGGGAACTAACTTCAGCAAGACCACCATGAAGTTTCTGTTCTACGTTCTTTCTCAATGTATGTATTCATGAATTTTTTTCTTAATGAGACATTCTTTTTTTTTAATTAATGTTTGTTCTTCAAAAATGCTTGTAAATTTATAATTAATTTCATTTATACAAAACAAGCATAATTATTTTTCCATTTTAAGTTTAATGTGACTATTCCTCAATGGACTGTATTTCAGTTTAGGGTTTGTATGCGCTCTTATCCATGTGATGGATGTTATGGACTAAAACGATGGATTGGGAGAACTTGATCTCAAACTTGGGAACCAAGAATGTTGTGAGATGAGTACAGTTGGTGGTACTGGAAAATGATATTTGCCAGAATGTCAGGAATATAACAACTGAATGAGCAGGAAAAGAACCAGCGAGACTGGGTCCTGGCCCTGGTTTAGGCAATATACTATTTGAGAGGCCTCTGGGCACTAGTGTCATTCAGTTCTGAGTTTGAAAAATACTGTTAAGGTCAACAATGGTGGAAGAATAGGACACTCTGCAGTAATAAGGAAATTCTAGAATGGAGTTTTGTGCAATGACAAATGGAATTAAGAGGAAATTCAGAGAATGAGATGATTGAATACCTAGTTAAAGAGTGCAGAGAGGCTCAGGCGTACTTCATTATCAGAAGAAGAGAAATGGGTTTAACAAAGAGGACTTGTGGTTTAACCGTAGATACAGAGAAGAAAAAATAGTGCCTAAATATGGAACAAAATATGGGAACTTAAATATAAAAAAATATAACAATCCTAGCATAAGAGCCAGAAACGAATATACATGGGTAAGAAGAGAAGCTAAATGTTAGTTTGAGAATGACATAGCAGCAAAAGCCAAATCTAACCCAAGACTGCTACACAGCAATATCAGATTGAAGATAATAGAAAAAGACTAGGAAGTGCGAGTGAAGAAGGAATGAGAAGAGATCACGAGAAACGATAATGAAGTTTGTGAGGAGCAGAACAAATAATCTGAGGAAGTATTCTTAGTGAAACAAAGGGATAACACCAGAGTCGAAGGTGTAAGGTACATCAGGTATTGTACACATTTGCATAACAGGGGAATAAGTGAAGAAAATTATGAATGAACTGGATACATTAAAGGCAGTGGGACCTGATAAAGAGTCTCGATGGCTCCTGAAATAATTAAGAATGAGAGACATATAGGAAGCACTAACTTATAGATCATGTGGCTGACATGTGTGCTACGTGAAGTAATGGGGAAGGTAATCAATAGAGTGACGGAGCACCTGGAGAACAATGACAGCCTAAACAGAAACTAGCATGATCTTAGAGACAGAAAATCTTTCCTGAAAAATCTGCCTGAGTACTTTGACAATGATACAGAAGTGAGGCAAGAGAGTGAGACCAATGGGCGAACTGCATATTTTTGGATTGCAGAAGGCGTTTGACACTGTACCTCCTAAGAAACTTGGATAAAAATTGGAGCTAGCAAAAATAACAGTGGATCAAAGAGTAACTTATGGGATGGAGAATGAAAAAGAGTAAGAGGCAGTACAGGTATTAGAACCGCTGATGTTGTTACTCATTACTTGGCCTGTTGTGTTAGTTGCTGCTTGTCAAGGCACTTGTCGATAGTGTGTGTCTGTGTGCTCTCCTATGTGTTTATGTGTGTATATATATGTGCGTGAATGTACAAGTAACTCTCACAATCGGAAGATAGAGTTTATGTCGATATCTTTAAGCACATTTGTAACATCAATATTTTATAAATTATCGTCTAGTATTGACAGTGTTTTAACCAATACCGATACCATAAAAATGGCTGATACCCACCGATACTTCGGCACATACCTAGTATATACATATATGTGGTTGTATATTTCTTGAAATACATCTTTCTCTTCCTTCATCCCATTTTCTTACCTCTGCCTCCTGTCTACAATTTCTCAGGTCTCCACTGTGGGATTATAGAGAGAGCTTCAGGAAAAATCCATTTCTCCTGTGTATTGGATATTATGTCCTGAGAGATAGTAATTCCCATGTGATAATAACTCAAGTTATGTTGGAAACAATCATTTGAAGTTCTCGCGGCTGATGAACTTCTGCTGAAATACTTGATGATATTCTCACTGCGCCACCACTGAAGTCTCTCATTTAAGGCTGACAGACTTCAGAATCTTGTATGAGCCCGATCCTGCCTGATGGAATATGACATAGAAACGCATCTGGCTTTTGCACCCACTGTATAAAATAGCGTAGCAGCACACTAATGATGTATCAAATATTTAAAAAAAGAAAGAATCTCAGTAAACGAGGACACAGCTGGAAGTTAGAAAGCACAGTTGAGTAACAGATATGCTAGGAAACACTTCTTTAGCCTTAGAGTAGTCAGGACGCAAAGTTGTAGAGCCGAGATCAATGCATAATTTTAAGAATAGGCATGATACAGCTCACACAGACTGGAGGTAGTGAACCTTGTAGTGTCCAGGAGAAAGACTGGGCCAGGAGCTGAGACTCAACCCCTGGAACAACAATTAAGTGAGCACACGCTTGCGTGCGCTACTGTTACAACTAGCAACAGTGCTCTGGGCACTTAGTGTCACTGGGCCGGTCATATAAGTATCCCACAGGTCATGGGATGTGAGTGTCAGCCAACAATCACACAAACCAAAGACAAAGTTACAAAAGACAGAAAAGTGAGGTGAGATCCAAAATTTTATTAGTTTGAATGTGACCATTTGACTTGAATCCTCTTAGACTGGCAGTGTGCCCAGTGCCTCAGGCACTGGGTATTGCCAGAAGTGGGTAGCATTATAATATAATAATATAAAAAAGACAGCGTATAGAAGGAAATAATTAAAGAAAAACAGGTGTAATGATGGTCTTAGTGCAGTGATAAGAATGTCAGGTGATTGATCGAGAAGAGTAAAGAAGAAAGTATGTAGACATTTGCAACATAGTGAATGATTTCAGAAGAGTAGGCCGCCAAGACCTCAGACGTGGGACTACGCTGAGCCGGCAACATCACACACAATTTCGTCAGTTGTTTTTCATTTTCGGTGTCTAGCCTTTAGTTACCTGTGAAAAGATTGTTTTCTTAATACTGTAGAAAACCAAACAGCAGGTAGGACGTAGCTCTGATCTAGAGTATTTGTAGGTGTTTTTTAAGGTCTCCATGTATAGCAGTATATAATATAATAGGAACGGGAGGGAAACACCTGGTTCCCCTCTCCTACTTCAGCAGAAAGTAACCAATAATTCCAACAAATAGCTTCAAAGAACAGGGGAACAAGCAGAAGACCCAGAAAGGGTAATGGGTGGGTAAGAACATAGGCTGAACGGTAATTTGAGAATGACGTAGCAGCAAAAACCAAATTTGAGACAAATTTGATTTACAGCCACATCAGGAGAATGACAACTGTAATGATTCAGGTATTCTCAAAAGAATCAAGAACATTGCCGGAGAGTCAGAGAGTGCACCATCGAGTACTGGACACAATACAAACAATGGAAGGAAAGGTGGCGACGGTACTAAGTGAACTAGATACCTCGAAAGCAATAGGACCAGATATCTCTCCCTGGGTTATGTGAGAAGGAGCAGAGGAACTGTGTGAGCAGCTGTCTTAAAAGGGTCAAATCGATTGAAACAGGGCAACTGCCAGAGGTCTGGAAAACAAGTGGCATTGAATTTCAGGCCAGTTACAATAACATTCAAAGTTTGTAAGGCTATTGAGAAGATTTACAATCGGAGAGTACTGGAGCAATTGGAAAAGAATGAATTCATAAAGTTTGCACTGTTATAAAGATGGCAAATCCTGTCTCACAAATCTGTTAGAGTTCTATGGTAAGGTAATAAAAGTTAGGCAGAAGAGAGAGTAGACTAAATATTTTCTAATTATGAGAAGGGTTTTGATACAGTTGTTGCGTGAGTGGTTTGGAGATATGTCGGTAGAAGTAATACACACTAGGTTGGTTGGTAACTTATATTGTAAATAGTTATGAGGGAAAGAAGCCCAGCCTACCTTATTGGTACTATGCCTGAGGTCTTAGTGAGAAGGATACCTGGGGCCCAGTGCTCACATGAGCAGGACACGTGACGTCACAGTTAGCCGCTGAGCCTAGCTGAACAGGGATCCTATATATATAATATAGCTAATACTAACTACAATATACTACACAAATATATTACATAGGGATTCAGTAACACTACTGACAGCTCGGTCATGTTACATATGGCATCTCGACATACAGTACAAACTCTACAGACTGAACAGGCAGGTGGCTCTTGGCTGATTCTATACAATAGAACTAATCACAGGAATGGTAATATTATGTAATCGATTGAATGGATATTAATGTAATCAACTGTAAGGGATGTTAATGTGTTGCGTGGAGGTTCTTTCGTAGATTGGGTAATGAACAGACAAGATTGGGATGGTTAATTGGTGTATTGAGATCGAATAGATTGGGTGGAATTCTCAGAGCCGTAGGCCTGCATGTCTGTCCTGCACTGAGTCTGGGTGGTAAATGGCTCACTGGTGAGTGGGCACTTCTTGCATTCAAAAGGGACGGCCTATGATTGGCTAACGAAAGATCACATAGTGATCACGTGAACAGCTATGGTAAAGCCATTAGAAATACGAACCGTACAGCTCGGGCATGCTACGTATGGCGTCTCAACATACAACTATACAAACTAAGGACAACAGGCTTACGACTCTCAGCTGATTCTATACAATGTCAAAGTACACAACAGTTGAACATTATACTTCACATGGATATTATCGTGACAGAACAATCTACATTACTATATGATGCATCATGATACATAGGAATTAATTAAATGAGCTCATTTCTAGAAAATCATGATAAAAGAGATAAAAAAAAATTTGTTCAATCGAACTTGTCTTCACGTGATCTATGAATTCTGAGGAAATATATTTACAAGAAGGTAGTGATTAACAGACAAGGTAGATCTGGTGCACTCAAATCTATACTGTTAATTCTCAGAACTGGGAGAGAACGCGAACACAAGTTCGATCGAACAAATTTTTTTTATCTCTTTTATCATGATTTTCTAGAAATGAGCTCATTTAATTAATTCCTATGTATCATGATGCATCATATAGTAAAGTAGATTGTTCCGTCACGATAATATGCATGTGAAGTATAATGTTCAACTGTTGTGTACTTTGACATTGTATAGAATTAGCTGAGAGTCGTAAGCCTGTTGTCCTTAGTTTGTATAATTGTATGTCGAGACGCCATACGTAGCATGCCTGAGCTGTACGGTTCGTATTTCTAACGGCTTTACCATAGCTGTTCACGTGATCACCATGTGATCTTTCGTTAGCCAATCATAGGCCGTCCCTTTTGAACGCAAGGAGTGCCCGCTCACCAGTGAGCCAGTTACCACCCAGACTCAGTGCAGGACAGACATGCAGGCCTATGGCTCTGAGAATTCCACCCAATCTATTCGATCTCAATACACCAATTAACCATCCCAATCACTCCCAAACAGGAGTGACAGGATTCCCAGTGCCTGACCTCTTTGTAACGCTACTAGAAAAGGCATCGGTTTGTAAGGACTTAATCCTCACTTCATATTCTGCTGCGGTGTGGCAGATGTCAGAACCAAGCTGATAACCCCAAAACGGCACAATCAAATCATCTATCTGGGCATGCCATCTATAGGGATCGGCACGATTCGCAAATATCTCATGGACGTGAATCCCAGGAGGAGATCGCCAGGGAAACTAATCTGGTTATCAACAAGGCAGGAAGCAGTAAAATCTCGACCCTGGATAGAGAAGGTAAGGGAGGTCTTTCCTTGAACACGCATGCTCGAGCCCAACACACCACTAAGGGAAGTTACACGAGTCGGCTCCACAAAGAAGACATGTCGCAACTGCTTATCCTTGAACAAACTAGACCGGACCATATTCACTTGCCCACTGAAGTCCATGAAGACATGAACTGGTGCTTTACGGACAGAAGCATGAACTAAGGGACCTATCTTAACAGAATTAATATGCAAATATGCAGGAAGTTCGTCATCAGTAAACATACTTTCCACATCATCCATGAAATTATCTTCATCAACTACTGAAGTGACATCATTAATGAGATTCTCTCCCTCGAGATCACACAGAGCCTCGAAGGAATTCTGAACAGGGATAGTGTATTCGTTATCTCCGATTGTTACCATGGGGCGTTGGGACTCGGGCGCTCGACTTCCCCCAAAGGTGAAGGACGCGCTTGGGACTGGCTCGGTTACCGCGTCTGTTACTGTGGTAGTAGCGACCCCGGAAAGATCTAGAACGTCTACTATTGTACAGAATATTACACTCAGATGTATCATGTCCGTGTAATCTGTGAAACGTACAATAAGGCAAATCTAACTGGAATATATCATCAGGATGATGCTTCTTAGAGTTACTGTCTGGACAATTGACTGCAATATGGCCTCTGTAGCCACAGTTATAGCACGTTCTCCTGCTATAGTTACTGAAGTCCCTGCGAGCACTACGAGGATAATGACTCGTTACACTATCCTTTTATAAGTATACAAGGAAGCTGGCGGTATTAACTGCCTGATAGCTCCAAAAGCTGGTAATTTGGCAAACTACGCAGTAGATCGTTTATCCTCGTCAGGTATCAAGTCTGAAGATTGTACTGCTTTAATGAATGAGGACAAAATGTTATTTAATCGAAGCGCAAATTCATCCAATAATTCATCTGGCCTAGGTACTGCCTACACTAGTTCCCTAAGAACAATATACGGGTCAGACACTCTCACTGGTTTAAGATAAGAACGTATCAAATTCTCATACTCTGCCCACGTAGTGAGATCCTCTAAGTCTCTCATTTGAAGCAGGTTAGAGATATTCATGGCAGCTGGTGATCTAGCAAGACTTTCTTCCTCAATTCTGATGATACTTTCCTCTGATGGAGGACCTTCCACTAAGGCAATCCCACGCTTCAAGATTGTCCGGATTCCCATTGAATAGAGGCAATGCATCAAAAGGGTCACGAGCAAAGCTATGATGTCTCGGTGTCTGGTTTGATTTATCAGTCGTGGTGGAACAATAGGACTTTGCACAGAGGCGACATTACTCACTAATTCACTTCCCGAAGTTACTTGAGACATGATTTCAGAGAATTTAGACGAGGACTCAAAAAACAAATAATAATAAAAGACGGTGTGCGGCACAATGTAGCTTAACTGGGATTAAAGATGCTTAACTAATTCTGCATAAGTAATAAGAATGTAAAAGAAACACTGACAGAGCAAGAAAAACTCACTGAAATTTACTTGGCAAGATAAGGCAACACTTTGATATTCAAGGGAAATTTAACCTTAATTTGAATTAATAGCAAGGTGAGTTGTCTTTACTCTCAATTCAATAAAGAAATTTAATAATAAAATGATAAATCAATGCAAAAATAATAATAAAACAGAATCAATAAATCTTACGCAAATAAAATGGACTGGGAAAACAATTTTCTAAAAATGGCATACAACAATTAAAATATTATGCACTGAGAACACAATTAAAAGAATATACTGGAATCACTGAGAATATTCCACTAAGTTATACTCTAGCACTATTGGAAATGACAGTTACTAAGCAAAAATTACAGCACAAAATAACACTTTGAAGATTTATGAAAGAGAAATTTAATCACTGTAAAATTAAATTAAATAGTCAATTAATCAATGAAAATTGCACACACAAAGAAATGCAGCTCAGAATAATAATAAAAATATCAAGAATTAACTTGTTGAACACTTTTACTCTTAATTTCAATGAGGGAAAGAAATTAAGCAAGCAGAGAAACAATAACACAACATGAATAAAATGACAATATACATAAACATCAAGGGATCACTCACAGGTATAACCAATAGATAACAAATATTCTGGCACTAGACTTGATGTGGCAAAATAAAATAAATATCTGTCTTGATACAAGATATGGCACTATGGTCTGTGGAAAGTTAAAACAGATGAGACACTGGATATATGAAAATAGTGGAGCACAATGAATGGTACACACTGAAATAAATTGGTAATTTAATATACTGGGAAAAATGTAGTTACTGAGATAATACAAAATAACAGCAGGAAAACACAGGGAAAATGCTATAACAATGATGTAGGACACAATAAAATAGAATATAGAAAATGACGCAAAATAATGAAATTAAGGAAAATAACACAACACTAAAGAACACAGGTAAAAAATAATGAAGTAATCAGTCCACAAGGAATAAATGACTCAAAAAAAAAAAAAAAATATTGAGCACAATACTGCAAACAGCACAGAGAAAATGGTACTTACTTTAGGTGAAGATAATAACACAGCACATCAACCAGATAACTGGTGCAGCATATGGGCGCCTGGAAAACCTGAGAATAGCGTTCCGATACCTCAGTAAGGAATCGTTCAAGACACTGTACACTGTGTACGTCAGGCCCATACTGGAGTATGCAGCACCTGTTTGGAACTCAAACCCGGTCAAGCACGTCAAGAAATAAGAGAAAGTACAGAGGTTTGCAACAAGACTAGTTCCAGAGCTAAGTGGAATGCCCTACGAAGAAAGGTTAAGGGAACTCGGCCTGACGAGACTAGAGGACAGTTCAACTGCCTCCCGGCTTACATACTGGGGATTACCAATAGTTCCACGGCTGTCTTCAAGAAGGCTCTGGACAGGCACCTAAAGTCAGTTACTGATCAGTCAGGCTGTGGTTCGTACGTCGATTTTCGGGCTGAAAACAGTAACGGCCTGGTTGATCACGCCCTGATCCACCGAGAGGCCTGGTCACAGACCTGGCCGCAGGGGCGTTGACCCCCGAAACTCTCTCCAGGTATACTCCGGGTATACACATACAAACACACACAGTAGCAGAGTGAAGTGTTCCTGAAGTGAAATCAATGAAAATTTTTTTTTTTTAAATGTGCCAGTGAAATCACTTGACGTTATTTGACTTAAATAATTTTGTTAAGGATCAGATTAACTGTTTTCTACCTGCAAGTGTTGCCAAACCTAATGTTTACCTTTAACACTGAGATTTTGTTTTATGTGGAATTTGTAGTGTTAATGAACCCGAGATTGAGTAAAAAAAAATGAAGTTAATGAAATAAAAAAAAATCATCAATATTATTATTATTATTTTAATCAAAACTAAGCACTAAACCACCAGGGTCATACAGCGCTATAGGGTAGAGGTTTTAAGGTCGGTGAGGAGTGCTAAAGAAAGTATAATCAAAGGTTGTGTAATAAATCTGTTTCTGTCAAAAAGTCAAAGAGGAAGTCTGTATTAAATGTGGGGCCGTCAGCGAGGAGGGAAGATAAAGTAAGTTGTTAGAGCGGTGACGACGTCAGAGGTAAATTATGCGTGCTCGCTGATAGAGAAGACAATCCAACAGAATATGGCAAACTGAAATTGGAACCTGATTCTGTCTGCAAGAAAACTGAGAGCTCTCCGATTAACCCTGAGGCTTCGAATATTCCACTGTAAATAAGCCATGATCGGCTAAGAGAGCGTAACAGTAACATTGGAAGACCAGTAAGGAGTGAGTGAAATATATTTGTATGACGTGAAGAAAGACGATGTGAGGAAAGGTGCTGAAGGTGAGAATATGAAATGTCGGGGGGGGGGGGTGAACCGGTGTCCATCATAGGTGTTGTCTCCTCTATAAACACAGAGATGGCTTCAATAGTCTCGGATGAGAGAGAAGATGGAGAGAGTTTTTTGGAGGAGGGAGATAAAGTTTGAATAAAAAATGGAGAGACAACAGACGACATCAAAGAAGGGGTAGAGGTGTCTTGGAAGGCAGAAATTTCCGGAGGGACAGGCGAGGAAGCAACTGTACTTGGGGTGGATTAACCTTCACAACAGTATCAGATACATGTCGAGGTAAAGCTCTAGACTTAGAGATAGGGAGAGAAGAACGTTTGGGAATGTCATGTGGTTTAGGAGTTGAAGAAGATTTGGACGTAAATGAAGACGTAGACTTTGGAGAAGAAGGGATATATAACATCGATTTAGATTGGAGGGGCGATGAGATGTTGGAACATGTGAGTGGGAAGGTGAAGAAGTAGGGACAGTAAGAGATGATGTGATTGGATCCTCAAAACCCAAGACCGTAAAACGGGTGGCCTGCGAAAGTAATCGCACAGAGGCAATTGTGGAAGTAGGCACCACCGAGGTCTCGGGCCGTCTAGCGACACTGGAATAAGAGAGCCATGGAGACTCCCTTGGAGGCAGAGATGGGAAACTGCCATGGTGCAAGTGAAGCACTTTTTCTCTTTAAGACAACGGATGCCCCTTTCTCTTAAGAAAATCCGCAGCAGCGAGAATAGGCCAGGTGCGCCTCTTTGCAGTTAAGGCAAGAGGGAGGGAGTCTGCAGGATGGACTGCTATGGTCAGCAGTACTACAGACGGCTTTCTGCTTCTGACCTGCGACATTTCGCCTGGTGGCCGAAGCGCCAGTATTTTCTACATTGTTGCTTGGTACGAATCACCTCCCGCACTTGTATGCGTTGTCCCAATATGTAAAAAAATGATGGCAGTTCACGGTTGCCAAAAGTTAGCCTTGCTATATTACAAGGTTAGCACATTGGCCCGCGGGCAGGATGAATGTAAGTGTCAACCTTAATGATCGGAAGATTCTAGAGCTCGAGTTGTTCCAGAATATCGTCACATTGTACAATCGTAAGTGGAAGTACAATAGATCGAGAGCAAGAATTTAGGGAGATGTGCTTGCGAATCTTAACTGGTGAGTAGTCAACGACTTCAAGAAGTGAAAGACTGTGTGCCTGCTGTGCATTTTGAACTGTGACAATGCGTGTGCTACTGTTAAGAACGTGGAAGGAAATGTTCTGCCCAACATGGTGGAGGAGTGTCTTGTTGATGCTGTGGTCAGAAAGGTAGTCAGTAGAAGTTGGTTAAGTGTAAATTAATTTGTCCAAGAAAGACTTTGAAACAAAGAGCATAAGGGAAGGAATTGCTTAGTTGGACATTTCTTAGAAGCATGAGAGAAAACTGATGTAGGGTCTTCAATAACAGGTGAAGGCCGTCTGAACTGAAGGTTAGAGCCGGGCCATCCAGAGTCGTGTATACCATCGAAAATTGACACACAGTACGTGGAGAAGCTGGAATCATAGTCAAAGAAGCGTGGAGGCCGGAAGTGTTTAAAGGGTCAGTCGGACCCATGGTGCCAGAGGAGGGTGGAAATAAATGGTATAAAATACCGACACAATGGAAAAATAAACACATAAGCAGTATAATGTGATCCTTTATTGACAACGTTTCGCCCACGCAGTGGGCTTTATCGAGTCACTTTATCGACTCGATAAAGCCCACTGCGTGGGCGAAACGTTGTCAATAAAGGATCACATTATACTGCTTATGTGTTTATTTTTCCACTAGAGGAGGATAATGGAACATTACCCGGAGGAGGTACCAGGTTGGAAGAAATGTCCGAAGAATGTTCCAAAGGAGTGCCGATATCTGTAGGTGGTGCTTCAGAAAAGGGGCCAGGGAGAAGGCATGTTGTGGTTACAGATCTCCATGATAAGCTTCCTCTTTATTTATTTACTTAAAAAAAAGGAGACAAAAGCGAGAGGGGGATGGGGGGAATGTGGAGGGATAGCCCCAGAAGGAATGAAAGCGATTGTATATCCCCCTCCATTCCCAAGAGGACCGACAGTGCAGCCAGCAGTGTAGAGGCTATGTGGAACCAGTACCATACCCAACCCTTCATGCCAGTAAACCAGCAATCCAGGATAGCAACCTCACATCCGCTGAGCCACCTCGGTGGACAAAAGAGAGGGCGGTCGGAAATCTGCCAAAAGGCATACCTCCATTGGCCACCACCTCCAGAAACTGAAAGGCAGCCTCCAGAGAGACATGCGTCGTCATCTGAAGGACACCCTGAGCCACCCCTCTGGAACTCTGAAGGTGAACGGAACATCCCAAGTTGATCCAGATTCCACGGCAAACAACACCATCACCAAGGACCTCAATGGAATGGGATTGATATCGACAAACTTTCCCAAACAGGAAAGGAAGAAGGGAGGGATGGGAAAAGAGGAGTGATATATATATATATATATATATATATATATATATATATATATATATATATTCAAGTGCATATTGGTACATCTTTATCACAGATTACAATGCAAAAATCTCATCCAGCTCCTGAGAGCTGTGGCACGTGCCCAAGATACAGCAGGCATTACCCCTCTGAACCACAGCACTGAGTGGCTGGAACAGAAAACTAGCCACCCCTGGGATCCCGAGTTACCCTGATGAATATTTTGTTTAGGTTGTCGAGGAACTTTAGATGCACTCTTTCCCCATGGCTCAAGGGTCTCCCAGCTGATGGGAATCAAGCATATAATGCTGGGCAAGTTCACCGTATTTTCTAGACTTCTGGGAATCCCTGAAGCTGGTAGCTGCCTCTCCTTCCTCCCTGGTGTATTGCAGATAAGTATCAGCCAATATAGATGCACATGTGTAGTCCCACACCACATGCTTGCCGTCTGTTCAGGCTTGAGGGGTAATATTATCTGGATGCTTTTGGTTACTATCAGGTCTGCATAGTTGGGGTGGCTCCTTTGTTGCTGGGCATCCGGCTGTTGTGAGGCTCCTCTTGATAGTGGTATTAACCTCTTCATGCCTTGCAGTCTTCCCTTGGATCTACGGCACACAAGACCATGGCACGCGAATCGGTCTGCCGATTCACTGCCGCAAATACACCTGTGTTCGGCGAGAAAAGTAAGTTTCAGTCCCCTACATGCGGGTTATTTGTCATCCAGCCACGGTACTGGGCCTTTATATTCTTTAGAATAAGTTATTTAATCTTCACATTTATCTTTTTCTTTTCTCTTAAGTGTTGGTGCACAAAAGTGTGGCAATGGGAACATCTGAACCAACACTTTCCCTGAGAGAGACGACAACGGTATCACCTGTCGTTCCCAAAATGGAAAAGACAACAAACTCATTAATGTGGAATTTGATCAGTGAAACGACAATATCACTTAACATGAAGAACATAGTGGTGTTTGCTCCAGCTCACTATGGTAAGATTCCATATATAATTATTGTTTTTAAAATAATAGAAATATATTTGATCAAAGATACAAATTAAACGTTTTTAGACGAATTTTGCAATTACAATTTGTAATATTTTTTAATAAATTTTATTCATAATAAAAGATTTCATTAAAAATTAATTGACCAGACAATACTGTATTGTTCATAACATATAAGTCGTAACAAACATTCTAATTAATGAGAGTATTTTCCAAAATGAGGAGATACTGACGGTGTTGTGAGAGGCATGTGGTCACTGGGAGTAACCACTGAGGTGTTCCTGGAGCAATACTATGTTACCCAAGAACCTGCTGTCAACATCTCTCAAGTCCCTGTTACTGACAAGGACTCCTCCATCATGCTTAAACGTACATCTCTGTTGTTAAAGATAGAGTGGAATTTCTTATACGGGCGGGAGCCGCTTCCTCGATACTCTATGACTGTCCTGGTGTTGGGTCCAGCTGACTGGGTACAGATGGCAGCGGTACAGGTCAGTTTCACTTATTTGTTTAATCTAAACAGCTTAATTATAATTCTTTGCTTGAGAGCATTTCTGAGATTTATTTCGAAAAAAAGTCTTTTTTGTCAGTACATTACTATTGCTATTACTATGCAGTTTAGTATTAAGGAATATCATAGACAGTACTTAGTTTTAGCCTTATAGACCTGTAGTGACTGTTTTGTAATCCAGTTATATTGTCACCAACTATGTGTATAATTATATATTTTTATTTGTAATTACATATTTCTTGATAAAAGAGCAGATCTATGCTCGTGGTGTCTCGTCTTCAATACTCTATTCATCATTTCAGTAGCACTTACTGCTTCCTCTGTCAATGCATTCTACTCGTCAACAACTCTGATGGAGAAGAACATTTTTCTGTTATCTATTGTGCTCCACTTTTTCCCTCAACTTACAATTGTGACCATTGGTGGTATCCTTGTTGCTTTAGGTAAAGACATTTTTGTCTATTCTTTCATTTCCTCTGTGACCTTATATGGTGTTATCATTTTCTTTACATTAGCAATTATGGATATTTTAATGTTTACAATATTTTATCATTAACTCATTTCAGAACTCTGGTAGCTTATTTGTTTCACCTCTTAGGACATTTTTGTGACATGTTTATGTGTTTTTGTCAGGTGTGGACACACACAACCACTGTATGATCCAATTTTGGCTTAATTTATGTTTGAAAGTAATTTCATTATTTGTCAATATACTTTACTAATTTCTGACAGTTACATTTACATGATCGGTAAGTTTATGTCACTAATAACTCTTAGGTTTGCTTTTTCTGTTGCTATCATGAGTTTGTCACACAGTCTATATTCGTTAAGTGGCCAGATTTTGCTTTCTACCATTTCCAATACATTGCATCTATCTTCACTAAATTCCGTCATCCATCTATCTCTACATGTGCTAAATGTATCCACATCATCTTGTGAACATTTACAGTCATTTTTATAATTAATTTTACATAAGATCTTTGCATTGTGTGCAATCATATTCGAAGAATTTTTCATTCCTTTTGGAAGTACGGATCTTTGTGGCACCCCATTTGTCACATCTTCCCAAGCAGACATGTTTCGTTTTATAAAGAAGGCTCTCATTCGGTGTATTAATTTACTTTTAATCCTATTATACTATATTGCAGTTCCAAAATTTGTCTATCGTCGGAAACTCTATAAAAAGGTTATATTATAATCTTGTTAAAAGCAATCTGCCCATCCTTTTATTTCTTGAACACTTCCCATAACTTTGACTTAATAACTTAAAAGATTTGATATACATGAATTTGCTTAACAGAAAACCAAGTTACCTAGCAGTCAGTATATAGTTTTTCTCTTGTAGTTCAATTCACTTTTCAATAATTATTATATTTTTTGCAATATTTTAACAACACTTGTCAGTAAAACTGGCCTATATTTTAAAGTGTCCTCCCTGTCTCTCTCTTTTTTTAAATATTGACACAAAACTCTCCTCCAGGCTAAGGGACTGACCACCTCAAAACTACGTCTTTAAGGGTAATGGACTGATTACATCGTTTTCACATCTCTACTTCCGCAAATTCCTCTGTACTCGACTGAAGAAGCCTACTGTGTAGGCGGAACGCTTCGCAATAAAGATACTTAACTGTTGCACCTGTGTCTTACTTATCACTCATCGTTTTGCTTCTAAATACTACAGCCTATCTACAAATAAGGCGACCAACCTCCTTCGTTTATTTCCGGGCGCTCATAATGTCACGAAATTTATTTTTCATTTGTTATTATTAGTTAGGATAGGTTTAGTTAGGCTTCTGTATATTAAATCATATTAGAATATAATTTACCAACCATAACGAAATAAACAAAATGAGTGCAGGGTTCATCGTGCCATGAATGGTACAACCGTGCCATGAATGGTACAACCGTGCCATGAATGGTACAACCGTGCCATGAATGGTACAACCGTGCCATGAATGGTACAACCGTGCCATGAATGGTACAACTTGTTTCTCACATTTACTAAACACATTCCTGACCATGTTAATCACTGACCTTGATCACTTTAGCTCTTCCTGGAAAACAATATCTATCTCTTACTGAACTAACCTTGCCCATGCAGCTAATAATCGTTTTCATTTTAACAAATATATATAAATATATATATATATATTTTATAATAGTCTGTTTTCTTTAGATTTGCCAAAAAATACAACTTAAAAATTATTTTATATTTTACACTTGTAATCTTGATATAAGTGGTATTGTAAGTCTCTGGACAAAAATGTTGAAGCTTTAAATTGTGATGATTAATAATTTCTGAAGCAAATGTTTTATTCAGCGATATAATTTTCGAGTAATTTATTTAGCATGGAAGTAATCACAATAAAATGCATGATTGTAAATACTATGAAAAAGAAAAAAAATACCAGAGAAAATAGAAAATAAACTTGAGCGCTTTCATGTGCTGACACACACATCTTCAGAGGAATAGAGAAGAAGAGCCAAGAGAAGCACATTGTAAATGTTAAACACTGAGGTGACACCTCACTCAGAGAAGGTGATAACACTTCATACAAACCTGTCTCGCACAAACCTAACCCACGCTTACATATGTCAAATATCAGGTTAAATTGTTCACCTGACAAAGAACACACTCTGCATTTTTGTGAAAAATATTTTTACCTTTAATATTATGGACAATATTCTTGACTAAAAAACTGTCAAGTTTATACATTCCAGAACACAAATTTGAAATATGTTGTGAATCATGCTTGATAAGAGATGATTCCACAATATTTCGTTCAACTTTAGAATTACAGGGAAGTAATTTTTTGGCTTTAGTCCAATCTACTCAATGGTCTATATCCCTTACATGAATGAACAAAGCACTGGACTCTTGTTGTTTAACTCTGGTCTCAAGAGATTTGTCATTGCCCTAAATAAAAGGTATCACAACTTTTACACAGAATGGAATATACACAACCTACAGTTTTCTTGGGAGAATTTTTAAGTAATTTTTGTTTAACAATATTGTGGAGAAAATTCTCCAGTAAAGGAGGCATCTCTCAGCCCTCTGAGGGACTTAGCCCTCCCGGAAGAGGTTGATGGCGTCTTACTTCCTCATAAACAGATTAATTGAACACATATGTTTGTACCAGCGTCACGAGACACGTTATGCTCTCCTTGCTAGAGTTCAGTTTTTGTTGCAACTACAAGTGACAGTTAAACTAGAATAATTACTCCTTCCCCTTAGCAGAAAAATTAAGGGAAAACCTGAGCCCACTTTATCTGCAAGTTAGGACTATTATCAATTCTAGTCTATAGCTAGATAACAAGAAATCTACCATCTTGTATTGAATACTGTTGCAGTGTTTAGCAAGGAAGAGAAATAAAGTTGAGTTCAACATATCCTTTGTAGGGACAAGGTGGGCGGAGGGCAGATGGCGTTGGGCAGATTGCTTCAAGGAACGAGCGAGGACGTGTGTCACGAGGGTTAGTTAGTTACCATTTTGTCCTAGGCACATGTCAATTAGACACTAGGCCTGTTGTATGTATGTGTGTGTATGTGTGTGTAAGGAAACACTTCGAAATGTTTCTGCCCCACCGGGAATTGAACCCGGCCCCTCCGTGCGTGAAGCAAGAGCTTTACCACTGGGCCACCGGGAGCGTGTAGGTTGTTGCCTCCTTAGTGAACAAAAGACAAAGGGACAGTAGTGACCAGTGCGTTCTTGACTTGTTCATTCTGACAATCTCAGGAAACTAGGAAAGTTAGACTAGCTCCCTTGTATAAGCCAGGAAATTCACGGTAGAACTAATCATGCAGTGTTACTGTGTATTTGTGTGCTTCCTGTAGAAATATTGTCATATTTAAAGACAACTTTAACATTAAAGTATTCAAGAGATTGTCATTAAAACACATGAAATTTTTTTATAGTAAGAAATAAGACACATTCTCCTCAGTCAGGTCTTAGTCAACGATAATTCAGTCGATGAATGTTTTTCATTGCTTATGTTTTGGAGTCCACTCTATAGACAATTATATATATATATATATATATATATATATATATATATATATATATATATATATATATATATATATATATATATATATATACTGTATATATATATATAAATGTAAGATATGATGATAGTAATGATAAAACAACAATTATTACCACAAATTATATTTCTAAGATTTGTCGTAGTATTTTATGTCATGTAAGAAAAAAACTGCCGTAAAAATTCAATAAAACGGATCCCTCCACACTAAACCGGGTGTCGGATAAAACAGACAAAAAATATGGCCATTAAAGGCTTAACATTTACGTTTAATAGGATGTCCTATTAAAATAGCCATGATGTGGAGGAAATCTGATATATCAAACGTCTGTCCAGTCCGGTAAAAAGCTCATTAAATTGGATCAACTCCGCTTAATCGAAAATTTGTTTAGTCTAAGCTTCATCCAGGACCTGTTAATTTTCATTGTGATGGTAGGGAGAAACTTCTTGTGTCCAACTGGAAATTATGTTCCTAGAAACAAAATAATTGTTTACAATAAGCGCAGGCAGGGCAAGACAGGGCAGGCAGGGCAAGACAGGACAGGCAGGGCAAGACAGGGCATCCAGGGCAAGACAGGGCAGGCATGGCAAGACAGGGCAGGCAGGGCAAGACAGGGCATCCAGGGCAAGACAGGGCAGGCAGGGCAAGACAGGGCAGGCAGGGCAAGACAGGGCAGGCAGGGCAAGACAGGGCAGGCAGGGCAAGACAGGGCAGGCAGGGCAAGACAGGGCAGGCAGGGCAAGACAGGGCAGGCAGGGCAAGACATTGCAGGCAGGGCAAGACATTGCAGGCAGGGCAAGACAGGGCAGGTAGGTCAAGGAAGAGCAAGCAGGAAGCCAGTCAGGTAGACAGCCAGCCAGCCAGCCAGTTAGTAAGCTAGCCAGCCAGCCTGTCAGCCTGTCAGGAAGAGAGGGAGAAAGAGGGAGGGAGGGAGAATGAGAGAGAGAAAGGGATGAAGAGGGAGTAAAGCAGAGAGGGAGAAAAAATCAGAGAGGGGAGAGGAAAGGAAAAGGAAGAGGGACGATAAAGGGAAAGAGAGAGAGAGAGACAGAGCGAGACTGAGTCCACGTTCGGTATTCGATTGAGTCGACTACATCCGCTTACTTGAGACTTTCGATATAAAACAATTTTCGTTAAATCAATCACCCCCTCCCACTATCTGTCCGTTTTATCAGACTTTATAACTTATTTATAAAAAAAACATTCATAACACAGACTCAGAAGAATGAGATAATTTATGTCATATTTTGTGAAATTTATACAAATAGATTTCAATAATTTAAAAAATAGTATTTATATAGAAATGTTTACTTGCAGCTCCTCTCAAAAGCAGTGTTTGGTCTGGTAAGTATTAATGGATCTTGTGCATTTACTTGGAAAGAATATTGAAATAAGCAGCCAATTTTTTTACTGGAACATTAACATAAAAATTGAAGATACAATCCTTCAACACACACATGAATTATTTTAAAACAACTCACGAAATCGAAATGACACGATTGCAAACAAACCATACCAAGGGCGGGGATTGAACTCGTGGCGAGTGAGTCGGAAAGCTCCATTGGCTTACGCACTGGCCTAGAGCTTTACGACTCACCCTCCACGAGTTCAATCCCCACCCGTGGTATGGTTTTTTGATTATTTTAAATTCTGTTGGATTATAATGCAGAGTATTGTAAAGAGAGTTAACTGATAATTGAAGTCATATTTCAAACTGGATAATCTGTTCTCTTCAGTGTGTCACCTGAGCAACATTTAACAAAACTCCAATGAAAATATACTCATCCCTAATCTCATTCTTACCATTACTTTTCCTTTGTTTTTTGATGGTAAGTATTTATTCCCAACATGTCAATGGTATATAATCACAGCTGTCATTATACTCGTTATATTCGTTAGTACCGAGCAAATTCTTTTGAATTTTTAGGTGTTAGACGTATTGCATTATAAATAGTATTTTAATAGGGGTCATATTCTCAGAGTGACACACTGATGCTGGCTCCAGTGGGAGGCAATATTCTTGCAAAAAACTTGTGCCCCAGCATCCCGCTAGCAGTTCGTCTCGTCATCCTAGAGGAGCCACACGATAAGGTGAACGTAATATTATTATCAATAATTCTTCATTTATAATACACACATATCCCTCACATAGGAAAATGAAACTTATGGTGCCAGTCAGACCGAAACGCTGTCATTAGTTTCCTTCTGGTATGTGCGGGATATTTGTGTATTGTTCCAGTCGCAGTATTAAGTATTCTTATTCTTCATTTTTCATCTTTTTGGAATGGTACAACTCATCTCTATCTTTCAACAATTATTTCAACATTTAGATGTTTATAATACCGGCTTTGTCTCACTGAACGGTGATAGATTGGATCAAGGTGGTGTCAGGGACTGTTGAGGGAGGCGAGGCTAGGTGATGGTGGTGACTATGTTCTACGTACTGTAGGCTGCTTGCACCAGGGTCACCTACTTCTCACAGCTCCGCTCTTTCTCCCCATCAACACTTTCAAAGGACGCTCAATAAAAGTTCTAGCTATGAAGGTAAGGCTAAAAACATACTTTAAAAGCATCTCTTTCGTCTTTCATTTAAATTTAACAGGTTGTTTATATTTTGTGGTGGAAATACAGCATATATTTTTTTTTTTATAATTAATTAAAATGCCTATTTTATTGCACAAATAATAGTTAAAAAAATAAAAAGTATGACCATCGCAATTAAAAAAACAAATTTACAAAAGCAACTTTTAGAAGATAATGAGATAGAAAGTTTCTGAGGCAGATCACATTCTGGTAGTCTCTGTGACAGCTCACATTCTGGTAGTCTCTGTGACAGCTCACATTCTGGTAGTCTCTGTGACAGCTCACATTCTGGTAGTCTCTGAGGCAGCTCACATTCTGGTAGTCTCTAAGACAGCTCACATTCTGGTAGTGTCTGAGACAGCTCACATTCTGGTAGTGTCTGAGACAGCTCACATTCTGGTAGTGTCTGAGACAGCTCACATTCTGGTAGTCTCTGAGGCAGGTCACATTCTGGTAGTCTCTGAGGCAGGTCACATTCTGGTAGTGTCTGAGACAGCTCACATTCTGGTAGTGTCTAAGACAGCTCACATTCTGGTAGTGTCTGAGACAGCTCACATTCTGGTAGTGTCTGAGACAGCTCACATTCTGGTAGTCTCTGAGGCAGGTCACATTCTGGTAGTTGAAGAGTAAGACACATGTGGAACAGTTTGGTATCTTTAATGTTGACTGATAAGTTTCACCTACACAGAAGGCTTCTTCAGTCATATACAGAGGCAGCAGGCGTGATAGCGAAGTAAAGATGATGTAATCAGTCCATCAACTTTGGGGGACAAGTGTTCCAGGTGGTCAGTCCCTCAGCCTGGAGAAGTGTTCAGCTCTATAGTCTGGAACAATGTGAAGCTGAACCATAAGAATGGAGTCCTAAGCTAAGTCGGCAACATTATCTCAGTGCTGCCAAGTATTTTATTTTTTAAAGTCAAATAACAATGGCTTTTTATAAGAACATAAGAACATAAGAATGGAGGAACACTGCAGAAGGCCTACTGGCCCATACAAGGCAAGTCCTTATCAAAACCACCACTACCTAAGAATTTACTCCTGTACTCACGACACTAATCAAACCCAGCCCCTCCCACTCATATATTTGTCCAATCTCTTTTTAAAGCCACCCAAGGTCCTAGCCTCTATCACCCTACTCGGAAGATTGTTCCACGCATCTACAACTCTGTTCGAAAACCAGTACTTGCCTATGTCCTTTCTAAATCTAAATTTATCCAATTTAAATCCGTTATTTCTCGTTCTTACTTGGTTCGATATCCTCAGTATTTTATTAATATCTCCTTTGTTTATGCCCATCATCCACTTGTACACCTCGATGATATCTCCCTCATTCTACGTCTCTCCAGAGAGTGGAGATTCAATGCTCTAAGTCTATCTTCATACGGGAGATTTCTTATACTGTAAATCATTTTAGTCATTCTTCTTTGTATGTTCTCCAATGAATCTATATCCATCCTGTAGTAAGGAGACCAAAACTGAGCTGCATAATCCAAATGAGGTCTCACTAGTGATGTATAGAGTTGTAAAATAACTTTTGGACTTCTGTTGCTTATACTTCTTGAAATAAATCCTAGTAATCTGTTAGCCTTATTGCGCACACTTAGGCACTGTTGTCTTGGCTTTAGATTTCTGCTTACCATGACTCCCAAGTCTTTTTCACATTCTGTATGATCAAGCTCAACTTCACCTAGTTTATAAATTCGAGGGATATTTTCATTACCAACGACTAGCACCTTACACTTGTCCACATTGAACTTCATCTGCCACTTTTCAGACCAAGACATTAATTTATCCAAATCCTCCTGGAGTTCATTGGTATCCTCCTCAGAATGAATTATACGGCCTATTTTTGTATAATCAGCAAATTTACTCATGTCACTTGCAATTCCTTCATCAAGGTCATTTATGTAAATTA
Organism: Cherax destructor; assembly: GCA_009830355.1. Lineage (NCBI taxonomy): Eukaryota > Metazoa > Arthropoda > Malacostraca > Decapoda > Parastacidae > Cherax > Cherax destructor. The sequence goes on along the minus strand of WNWK01005295.1, from coordinate 42,196 downwards.
TGAACAACAATGGGCCCAAAACTGATCCTTGTGGAACGCCACTGGTGACAAATCCCCATTCAGATTTGACCCCATTAATGGAAACTCTCTGCTTTCTATTGGTAAGCCATGCCTCTATCCATGCTAGAACTTTACCTCCTATACCATGAGCTGCCACCTTTCTTAAGAGTCTCTTGTGAGGTACTCTATCGAAGGCCTTACTGAAATCCAAGTAAACTATATCATATTCTTTATCACTTTCTACTGCCTCAAATGTTTTATTGAAAAACGTCAGTAAATTTGTCAGGCAGGAACGACCTCTCGTAAACCCATGCTGAGATTCATTAATCAAATTATGTTCTTCAAGGTGACTTCTGATAATATCAGCTATAATTGATTCTAATAATTTGCCTACTATAGACGTGAGGCTTATTGGACGGTAATTTGATGGACTGGACTTATCCCTGATTTGAATATAGGAACTACATTAGCTATCTTCCACATCTCTGGCACAACACCAGTTAGGATGGACGTGTTAAACACATTCGTTAATGGCTGACTAAGTTCCATCTTGCATTCTTTAAGTACCCTGGAAAACAACTCGTCGGGTCCTGGGGACTTATTTTGCTTCAGTTTATCTATCTGTTTGATAACCATATCCCTCGTGACAGTAATATTAGTTAATTTGAATTCTTCAGGAACTGAATAATAGTTAATTTCTGGAATCTTATTTACGTCTTCTTGTGTAAAGACTGACAAAAAATAGTCATTAAATAGAGAACACATTTCCAGTTCGTTATCCGTCAGCTGTCCATTCCCAATTTTCAGAGGTCCTACCTTTTCCCTCACCTTCGTCCTGTACACTTGAAAGAACCCTTTTGGATTAGTCTTTGATTCATTGGCAACCTTAATCTCATAGTCACGTTTAGCCTTTCTAATCCCCTTTTTTACTTCTCTTTTCAACTGAACATATTGGTCAATAAGGTTAACATCTCTTTTGATGCGCCAATAAATTCCTCTTTTCTCCCCTAAGAGATGTTTTAGCCTCCTGTTAATCCATTTGGGATCGTTATTATTTGACCTAAATTCTCTCTGGGGAATAAACATACTCTGTGCACGTTGTACATTATTAAGAAAAAAATCATAAACGCAGATCCCATCGTAATCGTTAGCTAGATTACCCCAGTCGAGATTAGACAGGTGTTCCCTAAGTCCAATATAATCGGCAGAACGAAAATCAGGAACTTTTACCGTATTATCCCTATTCTCGTACTCCCATGTAATATTAAAGGTAATGGATTTGTGATCACTAGCTCCAAGCTCTTCAGTGATCTCCAGATTATTTACAAGAGTTTCTTTATTTGACAAGACTAGGTCGAGCAAATTATTACCTCTGGTAGGCTCCGTCACACACTGCTTCAGAAAACAGTCCTGAACTACTTCCATAAAGTCACTGGACTCCAAATTACCGGTCAAAGAAGTCCAGTCAATTTGACTAAAGTTAAAATCCCCTACTATCACTACGTTATTGTGCCTAGAAGCCCTAACAATTTCGTCCCAAAGAAGTCTCCCTCTATCGTGATCCAAGCCTGGAGGTCGGTATATTACACCTAGAATCAGTTTTTCTTGACCTTCTAGAAACTCTACCCAAACAGATTCTGTTAATGATCCATCTATTTTTAGGCCTGTTTTTATGCAGCAATTTATATTTTCTCGTACATACAATGCAACTCCACCCCCTTTCCCATTATATCTATCTACATGGAACAACTTAAACCCCTGAATATGACACTCAGCAATCATATCCCGACTCTTGGTATTATACCATGTTTCAGTTATTGCAATGACATCGCTTTTAATGCCTTAAATCATGTGTACTAGTTTGTTATATTACTAGTGATGTTTAGAATTTTTATAACACAAAACATTGGAAGATGACTAGCTGGACATAACCTCACATGGAAAATAATATATGTATAATTAAATCAGGGAACGGGTGGGGGTTGAACCCATGGCAAGTGACTCGTTAACCTCACATGTCGGTGTGTCAACCATTCGGCCAGGAACCATGGATGGGTTCAAGCCCCAACCGTTCCCTGATTTGTTTCCAATCGTATTATTATGATTTCCTCAGTTACAAATAATGTTCTATCATTTCCTTCGATGTGTTTTGGCATCTAACACCTTGTACATGGAAATCTTATGATATTACAATTGACCCAGCATGTGATGCGTCTCATGTTTGGCTTTCTTGGGTGATCCTAGGTTTCACCTAGGATCTATACACGTGCTGCAATGTACTTTTTAATGTGTCAGTAACATCTACGTGTTCTCAAAACATTATGTACAAAGAAGAATTAGAAAAATATTTAATTAGGTATCCACGAAAGGGACCTATAAGAGGATACCTGAATTTTTCCTCTTTTTTTTTTTTTGTCTTTCTCCGACATTTCCATTTTGTTTCGGTCATAACTCTAGAACACTTCATTCAAACGGCTTCAGATTTTAATAATTTCCGCATGATAACGATGGTCAATTTCCTGGAACAATTGGCATGTTTTTAAATTTAACGAGGGAAAACTCTCCTAATTTTCAAAATATTCTCAGTAACATTTTCGTTCGCTTTGTCATAAATTTACAATATTTTTACTGGAGAACGCTTTATCCGGTCGAGTTTAAATTTTTCATCGCTTGTGTAATGTGTCTTTGACAAGATTCAAGTGACTGCATACGTAGGTTCCTCATCCACGATCCTACATAGCCCGTTCCCAAATTTTGGTTCCATGTGATAGGTGAAGACAGGTTTCTCTGATCGGTTTAAAAACATTAACACAGTTGGTAGATATAAGGAGATTGTAGATGGCATTTTGCCACTTTTAATCTCGAAATGGTAAAGTATTATATAACCTTATTGCATTATTTTGGAGAAAGAGCTTAGATCTAGGTGAAAAAACTTTCATAATAATTAAACACTTTCACCATCCCTCATACATAATCACTGTCTTTGGAGAGGCGCTCAGATACGACAGTTTAGATGTCCCAAACCCCTCCTTTAAAGTGTATGCACTGTACTTCCCGCTTTCACCACTCAAGTCTGGCTAACCAGTTTCCCTGAATCCCTTCACAAAATATTACCCTGATCACAGTCCAACAGCTCGTCAGGTCTCAAAAACCATTCGTCTCCATTCACTCTTAACACTCTCACGTACGTGTGCTGGAAGTCCAAGCCCCTCGCCCACAAAACCTCATTTACCCTCTCCCTCCTATAGTGGTATACTTCTAAACTCCTGTTTGGGAAACATGAAATTGACTCATATTAACTGGTGTAAAAGGGAGATCCTCTCATGCCCTTGTTTGTTGTGCCTGGTCATCAAGGAAATCAGAGAAGCTCTCTCCTGTGAAGTCAATATCTGGTTCACGGGTGATGGTACCCCGGTACATAGACAATACATTGTCCAGAAATAGATATGTTGTTCATCTTAACATATTCTCTAGATCCAGACAATATATAGTGTGAGCAGCTCTCAGCTACTTTGTGTAACTGATCATGTACTCCACACACACACCTGACTGGTCATGTAGCAATAGTCACACCTGAGTGTCCAAGTACTCACAGTCACACCTGAGTGTCCAAGTACTCACAGTCACACCTGAGTGTCCAAGTACTCACAGTCACACAAAGTACCCAGAACTTACCACGTGGAGGCGGCTGCTCTTCAAGTTCCGTGTTTTTTTTTTCTTTTTGTTTTTTTAGGATATAACAAATAATAAACAAAAGAAATTATTTGTTAGGATATAACAAATAATAAACAAAAGAAATCTTTTTTTAGGATATAACAAATAATAAACAAAACAAAAAATATACAAAAGAAATCCTTCTTTAGGATATAGCAAATAATAAACAAAATAAATCCTTTTTTAGGATATAACAAATAATAAACAAAAGAAATCAGAGCTCAACCAAATTTGGCATTGAAGAGCTTAATGATTTTTTGGGTCGATCGGAGGTACTTTTTGAGGTCAGGTCTCTCCTTTGGGTTCCGGCTGAGGCCCTTCAGGGCCAGGGTCATTAACTGGTGGGGTTTACGATCCATTATTCCAATAACCTGTTTGATGAGCAGGGCGACTCCCACCACATCACTTTTTGTTGTCACAGGCTGACCCATAGCAGCTTCGTAGGATGTCCAGGGGCTAAACTCCAAAAATTTGTCGATGCGGTTCTTTTCATAGTCACCGTAAACCCAAGGCTGGCCTGGGCGGGTTGAAAGCCCAAAATCAATTTGGGTCGGTTCTATCCACCATCACATTGTTTTGTTTAAGGTCCAGATGAACAATCCCTTTTTTGTGGATTTTAGTCAAATTCTTGATGATGCTTTCAATGGCTTTTAGCCAAAACAAATCATCTAATTTTTCCCCACCTGTCTCCTGGTTGTGGCTGAGAGTTTCGAGATCGTCCAACCCCAAGAATGACATAAAGTAACAGCCTATCTCAGGAGACAGACCCAGAAGTCTGGGAGCTCCACCTGCACCCTTGAGTCTCTCCAAGATCTGGGCCTCACGCAGACAATCCGTTTCTCGGGTAATAGGATCAAAGTTGTTTTTGAGGACCACTGGTCCGTCGTGTCCTGGAAGATTCCAGAGCTGGATCTTACCACACCCTCCATAACCGAGGTCCTTAATTTTTAGGCGTTTTTCATTTTCCAGAATCCACTTGGGATCGACAGACTTCTGGCGAAGTCGGCGAGCGCGTGTCTTGAACCAATCCATTGTTGTCTAAGCGACTGACTTAGAGGAAGAAGCAGCCGTGATGAAAGACAGACCACAAGCTTTTCCAATCAGCCGACTGATTTATATGTAGATTTCCTAAGAGAAATTCCAAGGATATATTCTCAATAGTCAGCCAACCCTTTATATAGTAAAGTTACTTCTTGAATATTAGGATTTACTAAGAAAACACCCAGGGATATATTCTCAATAGTCAGCCAACCCTTTATATAGTCAAGTTAGAGTTCTTGAATATTAAGAAAACACCCAGGGGTATATGTGTTCTCAATAGTCAGTCAAACAGTTATATAGTCAAGTTGGAATTATTGAATATTAGTCATGTGACTGCGATAGTGAAAAGCAGTGATGAATATTTCTTGTGGATGAGTTGTTGTTGTGAAGAAGAGTAGTGGTGACGGTGTTCTTGATGTTCTTGCCTAATTGTGGTTGCAGGGGTTGAGTCACAGCTCCTGGCCCCGATGCGTAGTGACAGTTTTGTTGATGTGTTGTGATATTTGTGTGTAGTGATGTTGTGGAGTGATGTGTAATGTTGTATAGTAATGTATCGGGATTTTGGGGAGTGATGTACAAGTAGAAGACAAACAGAATGCAGATGTTATATACACAGACTTTGCAAAAGCCTTTGACAAGTGTGACCATGGTGTAATAGCACACAAAATGCGTGATAAAGAAATAACAGGAAAAGTTGGTAGATGGATCTATAATTTCCTAACATGTAGAACACAAAGAGTAGTAGTCAACAGAGTAAAGTCTGAAAAGCTCTGTTCCACAAGGCACAGTACTTGCTCCCATCCTATTCCTCATCCTCATATCGGACATTGACAGGGATATAAGCCACAGTGCCGTGTCTTCCTTTGCAGATGACACCCGAATCTGTATGACAGTGTCCACCGTTGAAGACACTGCAAGACTCCAAACAGACATAAACCAAATCTTTAAATGGGCTGCAGAAAACAATATGAACTTCAATGATGAGAAATTTCAATTACTCTGATATGGAAAACGTGAAGAAATTAAAATCTCATCGGAGTACAAAACAAATTCCAACCACACAATAGAGCGAAAAACTAATGTCAAAGACCTGGGAGTGATCATGTCAGAGGATCTCACCTTCAAGGACCATAACACCGTAGCAATCGCATCTGCTAGAAAAATGACAGGATGGATAATGAGAAACTTCAAAACCAGGGATGCCAAGCCCATGTTGACACTTTTCAGGTCGCTTGTTCTATCTAGGCTGGAATATTGCTGCACACTAACTGCACCTTTCAAGGCAGGTAAAATTGCTGACCTAGAAAATGTGCAGAGAACATTCACGGCACACATAACTGCGATAAACCACCTCAATTACTGGGAACGCTTGAAGTTCCTAAACCTTTACTCCCTAGAACGCAGGCGGGAGAGATACATTATTATATACACTTGGAAAATTCTTCAGGGATTAGTACCAAACTTGCACACGAGAGTCACTCCCTACGAAAGCAAAAGACTCGGCAGGCGATGTAACATCCTCCCAATGAAAAGCAGGGGTGCCACTAGCACGTTGAGAGACAACACCATAAGTGTCAGGGGCCCAAAACTGTTCAACTGCCTCCCAGCATACATCAGGGGGATTACCAACAACCCCCTGGCTGTCTTCAAGCAGGCACTGGACAGGCACCTGAAGTCGGTACCTGACCAGCCAGGCTGTGGTTCGTACGTTGGACTGCATGCGGCCAGCAGTAACAGCCTGGTTGATCAGGCTCTGATCCAACATGAGGCCTGGTCACAGACCGGGCCGCAGGGGCGTTGACCCCTGGAACTCTCTCCAGGTATACTTCAGGTATACTCATAAAAATCTTGGAAAGAGTGATGAGACGGCAGATTACAAATTTCATGGACCAGCATAACCCGAACCAGCATGGTTTTAGAGCAGTACGATCATGCCTGTCACAGCTGCTGAACCATTATGACAGAATTACGGAGGCATTGGAAGACGACCAAAATGCAAATGTGATTTACACAGATTTTGCAAAGGCGTTTGACAAATGCGATCATGGAGTGATAGCGCACAAAATGAGGGCCATAGGCATTACGGGAAGGTAGACAGAGGGATTTTCGGGTTCCTAACACACAGAACACAAAAAGTAGTAGTGAACAGGGCAAGATCCAGCATCAGCGAGGTCAAAAGCTCAGTGCCCCAAGGCACTGTCCTGGTACCTCTGCTGTTTCTCATCCTCATAGCAGACATAGATAAAAACACCCAGCACACTTTTGTATCATCATTTGCAGATGACACTAAAATAAGCATGAAAGTCACTACGGAAGAGGACACTGAAAAATTACAGGAAGACATTTGCAGGATTTTCCAGTGGGTAGTAAAGAACGATCAATGGTTATTAGTTCCAGCTCCTTAGGTATGGAAAGAATGGTGAACTCAAAATGAACACTATATTCAAAACTCCAGAGGGTCAGCAAATAAAACGAAAGGAGCACGTAAAAAAACTGGGAATAATTATGTCAGCTGACTTTTCTTTTAAGGAACATAACAAGACAAAGATCACGACAGCCAGGAAGATGACGGGGTGGATATTGAGAACTTTCAAAACAAGGGAAATAATGATGCCGATGGTGATACTCTTTAAATCGCTAGTGCTCCCTCATTTAGAATATTGCTCAGTGCAGACGGCCCCGCTCAAAGCAGGTGAAATATCAGAGTTGGAATAAATACAGAGATTATTTACGGCTCACATTGAGCCAGTAAAGCACCTAAATTACTGGGAACACCTTCAAGTCTTGAACATGTATTCATTGGAGAGGAGGAGAGAGAGATATTCGAGGGCCTGATCCCAAATGTGCACACTGCCATAACAACATACTAGAGTGAGAGATATGGGAGGAAGTGTAAAATAAACCCAGTGAGGAGCAGGGGTGCGGTGGTTACAATAAGGGAACATTGTATCAACATCCAGGGTCCCAGACTATTCAACATCTTACCAGAAGATATCAGAAACACTCCTGGAACACCAATTTACCGATTTCAACTACCCAATAAAGTGGTCAGAATTTGGCAAATTAGCCAATTTCATGCAAAATAAAAAAGATGTAAATTTCAAAATAGGGTTCAGAATAAACAATGCAGACATTCCTGACACTAAAACAAGATTTTATCTGTTCATTAGTCACGTCTTTAGGCCCCTCTTGTATTACTCTTGCTTTCTATTTTGATTTTTTATTCACACAAAAAATAGAAGATTTACTGTTATGCAGACTACTGCATTATTGTAAAAATGTTGTAAATAATATCAGTGCACTTGTGTAACAATATTAGACTCACCAGTTGACATGTATTGGACGCATGGCGTGATTTGTGTACTCTTGAACATTGGCAAAAATCGACCATTTCCACTAATTTGAGCTCAATTTCAAGGTCATTTTCATCATGAAACTAATAAAAATCATCTGTATTTCTGTAATATGTTTTCCATTCTATCAAATGAGACCACGAAAAAGAGAATACAACCATAAATACTATACGAAAATACACCTCAAAGTCGGCGTTTTAATCGAAAAACACGGTAGGAGTTTTTTTTTTCTCATTATGCACTGCGTGCTGCAGGATTTTTTTTATACAGCGCACACTGACCACACAGACCAATGCTCTCATATGTGGGCCTACCAGCTTTCTCCCGATTGATTTGAAGCCGCTAGAATTTATGAGTATATATACGTCCGAAACACTGGCTTGCAAGACGTATATATATGACAGAAACAGTCAAAGGGTTAATAATAAAAACATCTAAAAATGAAAATGAGTTATTTATTTCGAATTCAACAGTAAAATTTATAGAATGAGCATAAGGCACAAAATATCATCAACATATCTATACCACTTAGCTCTATTGGAAAGGATTGTGTTAAGCAATCTTGTTTCGAAAAATTCAATACATAAATTACTAAGAACAGGTGAAAGAGGATTTCCCATTGCCATACCAAACTTCTGAGTGTAAAACTCATCATTAAATACAAATTTTGCATCAACAAAACAAAGTTTAATAAGTTTAATGATAGTAGGAACTGGCAATGGTAAATCGTAATTAATCAGTTCTTCAGATAAGAAACTAAGTAAATCATCAACTGAAACTTTTGTAAACAAGGAGTTAACATCAAAACTAACCATATTAAAGTCATTTAAATCAGTCAAGGTGCTTAATTTATCAACTAAATCTAAGTTGTTTTTAACATTAAAATTAGAAATTTTTCCAACATTTGGGCTCAAAATATCAACAAGCCATTTAGAAAGTTTGTAAGAAACTGAACCTATGGAGCTAATAATTGGTCTAACAGGATTACCAGGTTTGTGTGTTTTTATTAATTCATACGTATAAGGTAAAGATGGATTAGTGGAAGTAAATTTTTTAATTAATTCATCTTTGCCCCTCAATAGATGTTTTATTGTTTTATTGAAATTGCTGTTAACAGTTTCTAAGGGATTCTTTCTAAGTTTAGAATAGGTTTCAAAATCATCTACAGGTTATTCATTTTATCTTGGTAATCGGTTTATTTCATAATTACTATTGCATTTATTGTATCTGCTTTAGTAAGGCGCAATTTTTCATAGTGGTTGTCTTGCATATATATATATATATATATATATATATATATATATATATATATATATATATATATATATATATATATATATATATATATATATAGAGAGAGAGAGAGAGAGAAGAGAGACAGAGAGACAGAGAGACAGAGAGACAGAGAGACAGAGAGAGAGAGAGAGACAGAGAGAGAGAGAGAGAGAGAGAGAGAGGGAGATACCACCTCTAGAACTGTCCTGGGGACCCTCATCCTCAGAGAAAAGAATATTTATTTATATATGTTGAGCCAATGTTTGGCATAAAAAAATGCGAGTGTTATTTCTACTGAATGAGTAGAAAGATTCTTTTAATACAATATGTTTGTGATGAGCAACTTGACCATAACGAGAAAAATACTAATTTTAATTTATAATAAATATATTTACACTATTTTCTAATATATTAAAAAAAACAGGGAAAAACATGAGCAAAGAAATAAGTTACTTCAAACTAAAATAAAAAAATATGGATTTTTTTTACATTTAATAAATGTTATACTCTTCTGCATGCTAATATTTACTGAACCGTTATATTTGTGAACCGTTATATTTGTGAACCGTTATATTTGTGAACCGTTATATTTGTGAACCGTTATATTTGTGAACCGTTATATTTGTGAACCGTTATATTTGTGAACCGTTATATTTGTGAACCGTTATATTTGTGAACCGTTATATTTGTAACCGTTATATTTGTGAACCGTTATATTTGTGAACCGTTATATTTGTGAACCGTTATATTTAGGAACCGTTATATTTGTGAACCGTTATATTGTGAACCGTTATATTTGTGAACCGTTATATTTGTGAACCGTTATATTTGTGAACCGTTATATTTGTGAACCGTTATATTTGTGAACCGTTATATTTGTGAACCGTTATATTTGTGAACCGTTATATTTGTGAACCGTTATATGTGTGAACCGTTATATTTGTGAACCGTTATATTTGTGAACCGTTATATGTGTGTGTACTAAGTGTTTGTTTGGTACAGGGTTACAAGGAAACAATTATTGTACGAAGAGGCGAGTCCTTCGTCCTGGAGGGAATGTTGGGGGAGATGTTGGACAAAATAATGAAGAAACTGAACTTCACCATTGACTTTAGTGAGATTGGTGGCCATATCAATAAGATGCCTAATGGCTCGTTTGGTGGTGCATTAGGCGCTATACAACGTAGGGTAAGTCAGTCTAATGGATTAAACTAAAATTATTTTACTTTCAATAATTTCTAAGTGTTACATCCGATTGGCTTCAACCCTTCAACGTTGATAACTTGATAACACTACTTATCAGCAGCTGTAAACGTAATGTGCTTGTGTACTTATCGGTCTCTTTGGTCACCTGAGATTTTTTAAATAGATATGGGATGTGTATATACTAATTTATCATTTTTGTTGAAGTCATTTGGATATTAGTCTTCATATGATGACTCGTGAATTGCTCTTCTGATTCATTTTAGATTTTCGGCATTAATATTTAACTGTTTTTCAAAGTTACGCCGCACTTTGCACAGTTACAATTGCTTGCATTGAGGTACAGGGAACTTGGGTTATCAATATGGAGATATCATTCTCGGATAACTCATTGGCCGAAATACATCTTTTTGTTAGTTATAATTCGCTCTCTCTGCAGGAAGTGGACGTGTTAATGGCAACTGTGTCAATGCTGCCTCTAAGGACGGGGATCGTAGACTACTCAGAATGGATTTGGATTTCAACTCTGAAGTTCTTCACTAAAGTTCCTAAACTCCTTGAAGACAAGTTTCTAGTTTTCCAAATTTTTACATGGCAGGTTGGTTCTTTATTTTAATACTTTTCATAGATTGAGGATAACCATATTAAATGGCTATTCACACTACTAATGTCATTTATTGCCTCATTCTTGATTACGAGAGACAAATTAATAATCTGCAAGGCATCTGATAGAATAGAAAAACTCATTTAATTTCAATATGTTTTGAGATTCAGTGAGATTATGCGAGTATTCATATATAATTTAGTCAGAATCTTTAAAATTATAGTTTTAAGATATTTATTTTTTGGGGGAATTTCGTAAATATATCTATTTTCAAAAATATCTGGTTAGGAGATTCCTAGAACCATGAGGAACATGACAGCAAACGCCTACATTTTCATTTTTTTTATACTTTGAAAATTAATGAATTTTTGAACTTGCATTTATATGCTTCCTTTAGATCTTAAATATGAAGATGAAGACGCATGTGCAAACAGTTGTGTATCTTTATTGATGAAACGTTTCGCCTACACAGTAGACTTCTTCAGTCAAATACAAAGGGAGAACTAGAAATGAAATAAAGATGATTTAATCAGCCCATCAACCTTGGGAAAAAAGTATTTGAGGTGGTCAGTCCCTCAGCCTGTAGAAGAGTTCAGCTATATTTTCTGGAACGATATGAAGCTGAAACATGAGAACGGAGTTTTCAATACTATCCAAGGTGAAGTGGAAGATCTGGAAGACATTGTAGGGGACGGGATCCACTAGTGGAAGTAAGAATGCAGGTCCCTCTGGAATCCAGTCCTTCTCACTCATAACTAGTAGATACGTGAAAAAAGATACCATTGTGGTGAAGTGTCTGACAGTATTGTTGAAAATGGTATAAAATATGTACAAGTTGCAGATTAAGACACATGTGCAACAGTTCGGTATCTTTAGTGATAAAACGTTTCAACAATAAAGATACCCAACCGTTGCACATGTGTTTAATCTTCAACTTGTCGGTATTTAATACCATTTTCAACAATGATAAATATGAAGGCTTACTTCTTCCTCTCATACGCCTCCATTTGTGTATACTAAATGACAAGAAATGAGTGAGATACTAAAGTCCCAATACGACTCAGTGTTCAGCGAGCCGCTACCCAGACCAAGGGTCGACAATCCAAATGAATTTTTTATGAATGAGACCCAAAATTTGATCATCTCAAAAATCTTGGATGTTATCTTAACACAACAAGACTCTGAAAAGGCAATAAATGACATGTCCATGCACTCTGCTCCAGGCCCAGACTCATGGAAATCCGTGTTCATCAAGAACTGCAAGGAGGCCCTGTCACGTGCCTTCAGCATTCTATGGAGAGGGAGCATGGACACAGAGGTCGTCCCACACTCACTAAAAACAACAGACATAGCCCCACTCTACAAAGGTGGCAGTAAAGCAATTGCAAAGAACTACAGACTGATAGCACTAACATCCCATATCATAAAATCTTTGAAAGGGTTCTAAGAAGCAAGATCGCCAACCACCTAGATACCCATCAGTTACACAACCCAGAGCAACACGTGTTTAGAGAGGATCGCTCCTGCCTGTCTCAGCTACTGGATCACTATAACAAGGTCCTGGATGCTATAGAGGATAAGCAAAATACATATACGTATTTGTAACGCACCCTAATGCTACGCCAATAGCTAGAGTTTACGATGGCCAACGCAAAACTGCTATATATTATGGGTAAGCGTCACTTAACTAAGGTGTGTTGCTGGGAAGGATCGGAGTCCCCCATTTTTCCATCCATGTAGTCGAATTGTAAGGGTTTTCCACACTGTTTATCCCAATTCTTCAGCAGGAAGATATCAGAAATTTAAAAATTTCGGATTGAGTTCGATATACACCATTTGAACTTTGATGATGCCTGATTACATTGCTTACTTAACAGACCAGTGTTCACACATTTAGTTTCACTATGGCGTCCCCGTCACTGACGGGTGTCTATAAGATTCCTTGTAAAATATGCGATAAAGTTTATTACGGTCAAACTGGTAAGTCTTGAACTAAGATTAAAACAACATAAATATAGCATTAGAACTGGACAAGATTCTACTGCTTTGTTAATTCATATAATAGATTTTAACCATCCAATTGATTTTCAAAATGCTGGGAAAGTTGTATCAAGCAAGTCCATGGTCGACAGGAATATAATTGAATCATGTTTCATAAAAAGCAATTTTGAAAATAATATGAATATTTCTTTCGGTTTATATAAATTGGATTCATTTATAATTAATAAAATTTGGGAAGAATTTAATGATACATTAGACGAGTAAAAAATTTTAATGCTTGGGTAAAGTATCAGTTGTGTTTCATAGATTCGGGTGTTGTGACGCGACTGTGAGGTGTAGTCTTGCCCTTATATGCCTTCCTGTTGATGTTTTGTTTTTATAGTTCCTTCCTTGGTAATGTGATGAGTCACGATAGCGCTTGGAATTTCGATATTCTTCCACAGTGGTTGTCCTACACACACCCACACACACACATATATGTATATATATATATATATATATATATATATATATATATATATATATATATATATATATATATATATATATATATATATATATATATATATATCATTTACCAAACTGTGGCAGGCCAGGACTCGACCCAAGGACACACTATCCCGCCTCAAGTGACAACACAACGTACCATATCACCTTACCACTGAGCCAGCGATCCTACAAAGATCACGCATTCAGCAGAGCTAGATGTTTTTCTCGTGATCCGAGGACACTCGTGGCAGTTGTATCTCAAGGATTAATTTCAGCCTCCTCCTGTTTGAATACCCGCCTCAACAAGCAGTCTATATAGCAATGAGATCATTCCTTGGTGCTTCACTTTCTGGAACTTCACTCATTGGTACTTCATTCCTTTGTGGTTCATTCCTTGGTACATCATTCCTTGGTGCTTCACTCCTTGGAACTCCACTTCTTGGTGCTTCACTCTTTAGTACAATCATGCCCTGGAAGGAGTGGAAGGAATCCTGGATTATAACTGGAGAGGGTTCCAGGGGTCAACACCCCCGCGGTCCAGTCCGTAACCAGGCCTCACGGTGGATCAGGGCTTTATAAACCAGGCTGTTACTATTGGCCGCACGCAAACTGATGTACGAACCACAGCCCGGTTGGTCAGGTACTGACTTTAGGTGCCTGTCCAGGGCCTTCTTGAAGACAGCCAGGGGTCTATTGGTAATCCTCCTTATGTATGCTGGGAGGCAGTCTTGGTCCCCTGACACTTACGTTGTTGTTTCTTAGCGTACTCGTGGCGCCCCTGCTTTTCATTGTGGAGAATGTTGCATCTCCTGCCGAGTCTTTTGCTTTCGTAGGGAGTGACTCTCGTGTGTATATTTACGATTAGTCTCTCTAGGATTTTCCAAGTGTATATTATCATGTATCTTTCTCACGTGCATTCCAGGTAGTACAAATCAAGGGACTTCAACCGTTCCCAGTAATTTAGGTACTTTATCGTACTAATACGTACAGTTTCGCCTAGCTTACAAAGGGGTCATTAGTGTACGACAATATTCCAGCCTATAGAGAACAAGTGATTTGAAGCTAATCATCTTGGGCTTGGAATTCCTAGTTTTGAATGTTCTCATTATCCATCATATCATTTTTCTAGCAGATGCGGTAGATACGTTGTTGCGATCTTTGAAAGTGAGATTCTCTGACATTATCACTCCCAGGTCCTTCACATGAGTTTTTCACTCTGTTGCTTTATACTCTGATATAGTTTTAACTTTCTCGAGTTTTCCTTAACGGAACAATTGAAATTTGAGTTTTTTGAACTTCATATTGTTTTCTGGGGCCCATTTAAATGTTTGGTCGATGTCCGCTTGGAGACTTGCAGTGTCTCCGATGGATGAAACTGTCATGCAAATTCGAATATCATCCGCAAGTAAGAAAATGGTGTAGTAGCTTACATCTCTGTCTATGTCAGATATGAGGATGAGGAACAGGACAGGAGCGAGTACTGTGCCTTGTGGAAAGGAGCTTTTCGCTGTAGTTTCCTCTGATTTTACTCTGTTTACTATTACTCTTTGTGTTCTGTTTGTTAGGAAGTTATAGATCCATCTACCAACTTTTCCTGTTATTCCTTTATTACGCATTTGGTGTATTATTACACCATGATCGTACCTGCATTTTGTTTGTCCTCCAGAGCATCGAAGACCATGAAATAGTGGTCCAGTAGTGGGAACAGGCAGGAGCGACCTGCTCTAAACCCATGTTGCCCTGGGTTGTGTAATTGATGGGTATCTAGGTGGGTGGTGATCTTGCTTCTTAGAAACCCTTTCAAAGATTTGTATGATGTGGGACGTTAGTGCTATCGGTCTGTAATTCTTTACAATTGCTTTGCTACCACCTTTGTGGAGGGTGGCTATGGCTGTTGTTTTTAGTGAGTGTAGGATGATCCCTGTGTCCATTTTCCCTTTCTCATAGAATGCTAAAGACACGTGAAAAGGGCTTCTTATAGTTATTGATGAACACGAAGTTTTACGAGTCTGGGCCTGGGTCAGAATGCTTGGCATGTCATTTATTGCTTTTTCAAAGTCTTGTAGGGTTAGGATAATATCAGAGATCTTTCTCAAAAAGTAATCCAGTTCTCTAACAATCCTTCCTAAATTAGGTTTTTAGATGGACAACAATTTTCCATAACATTTGAAACCATCTTTGATGCAGTCTATTTTCAGATGTGTAGCCCAGCCCAGCTAAACTCCTTCACTCTTCAGTTGTACATCTTAACTTGGCTGCTGATCCTAGAATGTTCATCTTATGACATCTTGACACTTACTATTTAATAAGATGCAAAATATAATAAAAGCAATAGGCAAGCTAATATAATTGTATCTAGTGGGCAAAAAATAACGATCCATTAATGTTTTAAACAAGAAAATAAGGGTAAAATAAAGCAAGTTATAATAAACTGTGATAAAAAAATAAAGAAAAACTGAAGAGAATACCAACGTAGTGGAAAATTTGCATAAGCAGCAACTGGTGTAATGTATGTTGATATTACAGATGAAAATAAAGGCAAAGAGCTCGCAAAAAATTAATAAGAGCTCACAAATAATTAATAATAACTCATACATAATTAATTGGAGAGAAATTTAAGAGTACAAAAAGGTTAAGTGAGTGTGTTGTGGATGACATGAAACAACCCAGAACATTATGATGGGTCGTCCATCATACTTACATGACGAAAATTGAGACGACCAATGAGCAGACAAGTCGCAATTTTTTTTTAGGCTTCATCTTGCACCGTTTATTTTATTCTCTTGTAGTTCTACCTATCCTATTTTAAATTATAACAATAAATCTTAATCAGCTTTGTTTTGCAATGCTTGAAATTTCTAGCGTTTCAGCATCAATGACTATTATTATTTTCGGATATTATGGCTTCTTAATAAATAAGTTTAAAAATAAATATATTTCTTATAACGTGGAAAAACAACTTTTATCTTGACGAAGAATGAGACACAACGTGTGAGATTGTATCGCTAGCCAGTAGCTTCTTCAGTCTAACACAGAGAAGAACGGTGGGAGATGAGGAGGAGCTTGAGGTAATCAGTCCCTCAACCTGGAATCCAAGTGATTTCCTCAAACTCTTCTTTCTCTTCCACTTTTGTTCGCTCTATTGGACTGAAGAAGCCACTGGCAAGCCAAACGTTTCCACAATAAAGCTTCCAAAATGTAGCATAAGTGTCTCATTCTTCAACCTGTGGATTTTATAAACACTTTCCATCACATACTGTTATTATGACAGGTTTGGTGCTCAATTTTCGGATTTCTGGTGATGGCGTCGATCACACTGAGTGTGACGTGGACCCCACCACCTGATGCCTCACACACGACGCCAGTAAGTGTGTACACTGCCGTCGCCACAGCTTGGAAAACTGCTGTTTATATTAGTAAGTTTGTTATATTATACATTGATTATGTTTAGCCTTTCCTCACTGACACACACACACACACACACACACACACAACAGAGAGAGAGAGGGGTGGGTAGATTGCATTTTCTTGGACTGTAAGAAGGCGTTTGACACAGTTCCACACAAGAGATTAGTGCAAAAGCTGGAGGACCAGGCAGGGATAACAGGGAAGGCACTACAATGGATCAAGGAATACCTGTCCGGAAGACAACAGCGAGTCATGGTTCGTGGCGAGGTGTCAGAGTGGGCACCTGTAACGAGTGGGGTTCCACAGGGGTCAGTCCTAGGACCGGTGCTGTTTCTGGTATTTGTGAACGACATGACGGAAGAAATAGCCTCCAAAGTGTCCCTGTTTGCAGATGATGTGAAGTTGATGAGAAGAATTCAATCGGACGAGGACCAGGCAGAACTACAAAGGGATCTGGACAGGTTGCAGGACTGGTCCAGAAATTGGCTCCTGGAGCTCAACCCCACCAAGTGCAAAGTCATGAAGATTGGGGAAGGGCAAAGAAGACCGCAGACTGAGTACAGCCTAGGGGGCCAGAGACTGCAAACCTCAATCAAGGAAAAAGACCTTGGGGTGAGTATAACACCAGGTACATCTCCTGACGCGCACATCAACCAAATAACTGCTGCAGCATATGGGCGCCTAGCAAACCTAAGAACAGCATTCCGACATCTTAATAAAGAATCGTTCAGGACCCTGTATACTGTGTACGTTAGGCCCATACTGGAGTATGCAGCACCAGTTTGGAATCCACACCTAGCCAAGCACGTGAAGAAGCTCGAGAAAGTGCAAAGGTTTGCAACAAGACTAGTCCCGGAGCTAAAGGGTATGTCCTACGAGGAGAGGTTAAGGGAAATCGACCTGACGACACTGGAGGACAGGAGAGATAGGGGGGACATGATAACAACATATAAGATACTGAGAGGAATTGACAAAGTGGACAGTGACAGAATGTTCCAGAGATGGGACACAGCAACAAGGGGACACAGTTGGAAGTTGAAGACTCAGATGAATCACAGAGATGTTAGGAAGTATTTCTTCAGTCACAGAGTGGTCGGGAAGTGGAATAGTTTAGGAAGTGACGTAGTGGAGGCAGGCTCCATACATAGCTTTAAGAAGAAGTATGATAAAGCTCATGGCGCAGGGAGAGTGACCCAGTAGCGGCCAGTGAAGAGGCGGGGCCAGGAGCTATGACTCGACCCCTGCAACCACAACAACTAGGTGAGTACACACACACACACACACACACACACAGATGAACCACAGGGATGTTAGGAAGTATTTCTTCAGTCACAGAGTTGTCAGGAAGTGGAATAGTCTGGGAAGTGATGTAGTGGAGACAGGATCCATACATAGCTTTAAGGAGAGGTATGATAAAGCTCCTGGAGCGGGTAGAGTGACTGCTTAGCGGCCAGTGAAGAGGCGGGGCCAGAAGCTGTGAATCGACCCCTGCAACCACAACTAGGTGAGTACGCACACACTTGTACACCGTGTACATTAGGCCCATACTGGAGTACGCAACACCAGTTCGGAACCCACACCTGGCCAAGCATGTCAAGAAATTAGAGAAAGTGCAAAAGTTTGCAACGATAGTAGTCCCTGAGTTAAGGGGTATGTCTTACGAGGAGACGTTAAGTTTACAGTATTTAGGAAGACCATGAACGCGTGTTCATACATCCACTATATTTTTGAGATCTTACAGAGTGGGTAGCCCTGAGTTCTTAGATGAGAAAATTAGGAGACTCAATATACAATTTGGTTTTAAGAATTCACAGACTGTTAAGAGTATGCTAATCAAGAATTCTCTAGAACATGGGGTAGGTGGTGTGTACAGGATTGGGTGCTGAGGATGCAACCTTCGGTATGTCGGCCAGACGGGCAAACCTTTAAATATAAGAATTACTCAACACCAGTATTCAGTAAAGACAGCTGAAGGATCTAGTGCGATATTCAACCACACACGAGTCTGTAATAATCCTGCCAAGTGGGCTGAGGCGAAGGTCATTGAGTCTGAAATTATTAAACACTATAAACTTTCGTTATTTCGTTATTTAATCATGCACAGTTTGAAACCCGATTTTTTTATGAATGCTATGGATTGCCTTACGTGTCAGGTTTCCACGAATAGGAACTAGGGAGGTGGTCCTTTCCTGGTGAGCCTCAACCAGTGTCTACCCACTAGGCGAGTTTGCACTAGATTTTCTTTTTCCTTAATGCTGTGGAATTTTCGCAAAGCTAATGCCAGACACAGCTTTATTCAGAATATAAAGTCCTTTATATTTCATAAGTCCGACTGATGATGTTGATAACCAGTATTTTATCAATGTTAATTTTGCCAGTTAATCACTAATTTACCTTGCCTTAAGGGCTAACTTTTCTCTGTTTCCTATAATATTTAATCTCCTTGGCGCTAGGCACTCGTTGTGCCTGGCACTAGGCACTCGTTGTGCCTGGGGTACTCCACCACCCTCAGTCTCAGCAAGGCGTCCCTCGGTACGAATTTGCTAAGATTGCTTACTCATTTCTGCAACTTTTGGAAGCTCCTGATGATATGTTGATTGCAACACGAAAGGCCTAGAGCTATCATTCAGCTCCCCTGTGGTTGGATTGCATATATATATATATATATATATATATATATATATATATATATATATATATATATATATATATATATATATATATATATATATATATATATATATAAAGTGGGACCTCGGTACTCGAACTTAATTCGTTCCAGACGTCTGCTCGAGTGCCGATCTGTTCGAGTACGTAACGAATTTTTTCCATAAAGAATAATGTAAATTTGATTAATCCGTTTCAGACCCCAAAAATACACTTACAGCGACTTCGCGGTGTATTTTTGTATGATATTTATGATTTATTCTCGTTTTCGTGGTCTCATTTGATAGAATGAAAGATATATTACAGAAATAGAGATGATTTTGAATGGTTTAAAGACTAAAAGTACTTTGAAATTGAGCTCAAAGTAGCGGAAATGTTCGATTTTTGCTGATGTTCAAGAGTAAACAAATCACGTCACCGTCCAATACACGTCAACTGGTGGCTCTAATATGATTTCAGAAATGCGCTGATATTCTTTATACAATTTTTTTCAATAATGCAGTAGTCTGCATAACAGTAAATCTTCTAATTTTTGTGTGAATAAAAATTCAAAATGGAAAGAGGGGCCCGAAGTGGGAGGAGCTATAGGAGAGAGAGGGAGGGGCCAGCAGAAGGAGCATTCAGTATCTGATGAGTCGTCTTGATAGCTGGATACAGCGCTGGCGCGAATGCAATGTTGTGTAAATACTCTAATACTAGTAATAAAGATTGTCTATCTATCACATTTATTCCAACTTGATATCAGAAACACAATACATAACCTAGAAGCACAATAAAGAGGTCGAAATTAATAAAAGGCATATTATACAAATAACCCGCACATAGGAGAGAGAAGCTTACGGCGACGTTTCGGTCCGACTTGGACCATTTACAAAGTCACACTAACAAAAATGAGAGAAGGAGGGAGTATATATAGGCCAGTAGACAGGGATGGGACAAGAGAGGTAGTAGGAAAGGAAGTAGAGAGAACAGCACAACTACCTCTACCACTATTCTTCTTTCTTTCCTACTACCTCTTGTCCCGTCCCTGTCTTCTGCCCTATATATACTCCCTCCTTCTCTCCTTTTTGTTAGTGTGACTTTGTAAATGGTCCAAGTCGGACCGAAACGTCGTCGTAAGCTCCTCTCACCTATGTGCCGGTTATTTGTGTATTGTTCCAGTCACTGTATTGTGCCTTTTTCTTATTTAAAAGACATATTATATGGAGAGGCGGAGGTGTTATCACTAATCTTCTTATGCCCCATGGTGACTTATTTATTCAAATAATATAAAAAAAAAATGCGAAGAAACACGAAATAGTTTACAGTGAAATTCAGTGGAGTTTTGAAAAAAGCGACAACTGCGGGGAGACTGACGCATATGTTCTGGCAGGTTGTGTTTGTTTGGTCGAGTGCCGAGCAAACGGTCGACTACGACTACCAAACGATTTTTTTACTGAACAGACCGTTCGAGTACAGAATTGTTCGAATACGGAGCTGTTCGAGTACCGAGTTTTCACTATATATATATATATATATATATATATATATATATATATATATATATATATATATATTTGTAGGTAGTAGGTTGGTAGACAGCAACCACCCAGGGAGGTACTATCGTCCTATCAAATGAGTGTGAAATACAAGCTGGTGTCTTTTTCTGTCTCATAAACATGCAAGGTTGCAGGTATGTCTTGCAACTTCTACTTACACTTAGGTCACACTACACATTCATGTACAAGCATATATATACTAACCTTTCTGGGTTTTCTTCTATTTTCTTCCTAGTTCTTGATCTTGTTTATTTCTGCTTATCTCCATGGGAAAATGGAACAAAATTCTTCCTTCGTAAGCTATGCGTGTCGTAGGAGGCGACTAAATGCCGGGAGCAATGGGTTAGTAACCTCTTCTCCTGTATAAACTAATAAAAACAAGGAAAAGAAAAACTTTATAAAATTGAGATTTCTGAAAGTGCGTGGATGTAGTACGGGTGATAAGAAAAAAAATGATTGCTAATCTTATGAATGAAAAGAAGTTGGATGTCCTGGCCCTAAGTGAAACAAAGCTGAAGGGGGTAGGGAAGTTTCACTGGGCAGAAATAAATGGGATTAAGTCAGAAGAATCTGAGAGAGTTAGAGCTAAGGAAGGGGTAGCAATAATAACAAAAAAAGCACAATACCGTTATATGTGCGGGTTGTGTGGGTAGCAATAATGTTGAACGATCAGTTATGGAGAGAGAAGAGGGAATATAAATGTATAAATTCAAGGATTATGTGGATTAAAATAAGGGTCGGATGTGAAAAGTGGGTCATAATAAGCGTGTATGCACCTGGAGAAGAGAGGAGTGTAGAGGAGAGAGAGAGATTTTGGGAGATGTTAAGCTAGTGTGTAGGAACTTTTGAGCCAAGTGAGAGAGTAATTGTGGTAGGGGACTTCAACGCTAAAGTAGGAGAAGCGTTTAGAGAGGGGGTGGTAGGTAAGTTTGGGGTGCCAGGTGTAAATGATAATGGGGAGCATTTGATTGAACTTTGTATAGAAAGGGGTTTGGTTATAGGTAACACATATTTTAAGAAAAAGAGGATAAATAACTATACAAGATATGATGTAGGGCGAGATGACAGTTTGTTGGACTACATATTGGTAGATAAAAGACTGTTGAGTAGACTTCAGGATGAACATGTTTATAGAAGGGCCACAGATATATCAGATAACTTTTTAGTTTTAGCTACAGTTAGAGTGAAAGGTAGATGGGATACAAGGAAAATGGAGGCAGCAAGTAAGACAGAAGTGAAGGTTTATAAACTAAAGGAGGAGGCGGTTAGGGTAAGATATAAACCACTGATGGAGAACAGATGGGCTAGTGAGAGTATAGACGTGATAACAGATGAACAAGGAGGCTTTAGGAAGGGTAGGAGGTGTGTAGACCAAGTGTTTGTAGTAAAACGTATAGGTGAACAGTATTTAGATAAAGGTAAATAGCTTTTTGTGGCATTTATGGATTTGGAAAAGGCGTATGATTGGGTGGATAGGGAAGGGGGCAATGAGCCAAATGTTGCAAATGTATAGAATAGGAGGTAGGTTATAGAAAGCGGTGGAAAGTTTTTACGAGGATAGTGAGGCTCAGGTTAGAGTGTGTAGGAGAGAGGGAGATTATTTCCCAGTAAAAGTAGACCTTAGACAAGGATGTGTGTGATGTTACCATGGTTCAATATATTTATAGATAGAGTTGTAAGTCAAGTGAATGCTCGGGTGTTGGCAAGAGGTGTGTTTTTAAAAGATAAAGAATCTAACAGAAAGTGGGAGTTGTCACAGTTGCTCTTTGCTGATGACACTGTGCTTTTGGGAGATTCTCAAGAGAAGTTGCAGAGGTTGGTGGATGAGTTTGGTAAGATATGTAAAAGAAGGAAATTAAAATTAAATATAGGAAAGAGTAAGGTGATGAGGATAACAAAAAAATAGGTAACGGAAGATTGGATATCAGATTGGAGGGAGAGAGTATGGAGGAGGTGAGTGTGTTCAGATATTTGGGAGTGGACATGTCAGCAGATGGGTCTATGAAGGATGAGGTGAATCATAGAGTTGATGAGGGAAAAAAGGTGAGTGGTGCACTGAGGAGTCTGTAGAGACAAAGAACTTTATCCATGAAAGTAAAGAGGGGAATGTATGAGAGTATAGTTATACCAATGCTCTTGTATGGGTGTGAGGCATAGGTTGTGAATGTTGCAACAAGGAGAAGGCTGGAGGCAGTGGAGATGTTGTGTCTGAGGGCAATGTGTGGTGTGAATATAATGCAAAAAAATCGTAGTTTGGAGATTAGGAGGAGGTATGGGATTACCAAAACTATTATCCAGAGAGCTGATGAGGGGTTACTGAGATAGTTTGGACATGTAGAGAGGGTGGAACGAAATAGAATGATTTCAAGAGTGTATAAATCTGTAGTGGAGGGAAGGTGGGGTAGGGGTCGGCCTAGGAAACATTGGAGGGAGGGATAAAGGAGGTTTTGTGTGCGAGGGGCTTGGACTTATAGCAAGCGTGAGTGAGCGTGTTAGATATGAGTAAATGGAGACAAATGTTTTTTTTAAAACTTGAAGTGCTGTTGGAGTGTGAGCAAGGTAACATTTATGAAGGGATTCAGGGAAACCGGCAGGCCAGACTTGATTCCTGGAGATGGGAAGTACAGTGCCGACACTGAAGGAAGGGTGTTAATGTTGTAATTTTTTAATGTAGCGTAAGCAGGCCTCTGACAAGACAGTGATGGAGTAAATGATGATGTTTTTTTTTCTTTTTCGGGCCACCCCCTGCCTTGGTGGGAAACGGCCGATGTGTTAATATATATATATATATATATATATATATATATATATATATATATATATATATATATATATATATATATATATATATGTATATATACAAATTCATAAATATCTTCCAGCATATCATAAGTTTCAATAAGAAGAAATGGATTTTAGCACTGTCTGAATTAAAGAGTATGTATACTGAACTATTGTACTCGCTTAAGAGTATTTTATAAGAAAAGTTCTCAGATTTTAATCTTTTAAAAAGTAAAATAATATGCTAATTTTCAAAGAGGGGTTTAACCACCTCTTTGCTTTTATTTAAGAGATATTAGACAACATGACTCACGAAATCGTATTAACACGATTTCAAACAAATCACTGAAAGGTGGGATTTAAATTCATGGCAAGTGAATCTGCAATGGGTTTAAACTCCGCCTGTTTTCTGATATAAACCAGCATTTGTTGCTGTGTGCATTTAATTAGTGAATGTTTTACAGGCTCTGAGCAGCAGCCAGAGAACACAGCAGGTAGACTGGTGCTGACGGCAACCTGGCTGGTGGCCATCGTTCTAGTGGCAACCTACAGTGGCAACCTAACTGCTTTCCTTTCTATTCCTCGCATTGAGAAAGTACCGCAAACCGTCAGGGAAATGATTGACATGGGTTACTCTCTTTCTATCAGCTATGGCTACTCTCAGTATGAAAGATTGAAGGTAATAACATCTAGGATTTCATGTGCATGTTCAATTTCAAATAATATTTGGTAAAGAGGAAAAATTAGCTTGAAAAACAATAGAAAGAACAGAGCAAATGACAATATACTTATTCCTTTTTAATGTATTCAAAAACATTATTTCTTCCAAGGCTGACATATAACAAGGCTGACATATAACAAGGCTGACATATAACAAGGCTGACATATAACAAGGCTGACATATAACAAGGCTGACATATAACAAGGCTGACATATAACAAGACTGACATATAACAAGACTGACATATAACAAAGCTGACATATAACAAGACTGACATATAACAAGGCTGACATATAACAAGACTGACATATAACAAGGCTGACATATAACAAGGCTGACATAAAACAAGGCTGACATATAACAAGGCTGACATATAACAAGGCTGGACATCAACAACTGAAGATAGTATTTGTTGTAGTCAAGGTCTGCCACAGTCTACCTAGAGGGGTGTTCCAGGGTTCAACGCACCCCTGGCCTCCCAGTGGATCAGGGCCTGATCAACCAGGCTGTTATTGCTGTTATTGCTGCAGTCCATCTTACAAACTACAGCCCGGCTGGTCTGGTACTGTCTTTATGAATATATCCAGTTCCCTCTTGAAAACAGCCAGAGGTCTATTGATAATCCCATTATGTATTGTGGGAGGCTGTTGAACAGTTTTGGGCCTCTGATACTTATTGTGTTGTCTCTTAGTGTTGTCACGGCAGCTTTGCTTTTCAGTGGTGGACGAATGTTGTACCGTCTGGCGAGTCTTTTGCTTTCGTATGGAGTAAATTCAGTGTGAAGATCCGGTACAAATCCCTCTATGATTTTTCAGATGTAAATAATAGTTTTTCTTGCCTGCATTCTAATTAGTAAAGGTCAAGGGACTTTAAACGTTCCCGGTAATTAAGGTGCTTAACTGAGCTAGTACATACAGTGAAAGTTCTCTGTACAGTCTCCAGATCTGTAACTTCGCCTGCTTTGTAAAGACTCTAAATGTACTGTAGATTTCCAGCCTAGAAAGAACAAGTAACTTAAAGAGGATCCTTTTTGGCTTGGCATTCCTTGCTTTGAAGGTTATCTTGATCAATACTATCAGTTTCTTCGCAGTTGTCATAATGACACTGTTGTCATCTTTGAAGGTGAGAGCCACTGACATCACTAATGCGTGTGTTAATTTGTTCTATTCTCCTTTCTACCTTTTATTTCCTTGAGTATTCCACAACGGAGTAACTGAAATTTGTCCTCATTGAACATTATATTGTTTTCTGAAGTCCATTGAAAGACTTGGTTAATGGCCACTTAGGGATTTACAGTGTCCTCAATGGATGACACTAATACAGATTTAGTATGGTTTGAAAAGGATGACATGATGGTTTGCATCTCTGTCTGTGTCAGATATGAGGATGCGGAAAAGGATGGGAGCAAGTACTATACCTTCTGTCACAGACCTTTTCATTATAGCCGCCTCTGACTTATCTCTGTTTATGGTTTATCTTCGTATTCTATTGGTTAGAAACTTAAGGATCCATCTGCCCACTTTACCGGTTATTCTTTTAGCACTCATTTTGTGTGCTATTAGAAAATAATCACACTTCTTGAAACTTTTACGAAGTATTTGTAAACTACGTCGGCATTCTGTTTGTCCTCCAGTGTATCCAAGACCATGTTATAGTGGTCCAGTATTTGTGAGAAGCAGGATTGACCTTTCCCAAACCCATGCTAGCAGCCCTGGGTTGTGCAATTGTCGGGAATCCATGTGATTGATGATCTTGCTGCTTAGAACCATTTCAAAGATTGTTATGATGTGGGAAGAAAGAGCTTTCGGTATATAATTCTTTGCTACTGCTGAGCTGCCATCTTTGTGCAGCAGAGTTATATTTGTTGTTTTCAGAGACAGTGGGAAGACTATTATGTCTAAGCATACTTAGGGCATGCGATAGGGGTTTCCTGCAGTTCTTGATGAACACAAAGTTCCGTGAGTCTGGGTGTAGAGCAGAGTGCATGGCCATGTTGACAATGGCTTCTTCTAAGTCCAGTGGAGTTAGGGTTACGTCAGAAATTTTGGAGACATTAAAAAAAGTTTGAGTCTTGTTCATAAAAATTCGTTCAGATTGTTGATCGTCAGTGTGATTAATGGCTTACTAAACAATAAGTCAAACAATAAGTCATCAGTGTAAGTTCCATCTTGTTGGAGCAGTTACCTAATACTGGATATGGTTTTTGCTTTGCTTTTGGCATACGAAAAGAAATAAGTTGTATTTCTGTAAATTTCATTAACTGCTCCTGGATCCTGTAGGATTCATTTATCTTAAGTTCAATATTATCTATTTACCTAGTCAGTGCCTCTTTCCACAATTCAGACAGTCTAGCCTCCATCAGAAGCTCTGTGATTCTGCGTTTTTACCTGTAAGTAGTGTCTCTTTCTTTCCAGTTTAAATCCTCTTTTCTACTTCTTTAGGAGAATGTGCTTTGAATAATACTTCAGTTACCATAGAGTTGATATCTTCGCAGCTTGTTTCGTTAAGAACGCGAATGATTTTATCCCAGCTGATGCTCTTGTTGTTAAAGTTGAATTTGGTGAGAGCAACCTAACAACTGTTTGCATTTTGCTGGTCGGGGCTCCTGTGCAAGCAAGTCTGAACCTCGATTAGTTCTTGATCTGAATTAAGTGTCTTTGATGCTGTTATATTTCTTACCACCCTCTTGATCGAGGGAACTGAACCTGTACCTTGCTCAGTGGTGACCTGTACCTTGCTCAGTGAAGAAGTGTCTAGTGTACTCTCTGTGAACTGAACCAAGATGCCCTCCATTGAGCAACTTTACCAGCAGCTTAAGGAGGAACTAAGGGTGGCGATTGACGGAGGAAATCAAGAAAATTCGTAGTAGTCCTCTTGCTGTGAGTCCTCAGGTCAAGAAAGGAACCTGGGCAGTGGCCGAACAGCATGGAACGAAGCTGAAGATCAAGAGGACAAATGGAGAGGTAGAAACGATGAAGAAGCAACAGACTGCTGTGGAAACTTCGAACCCTTTCTCTGTGCTACCAGACAAATGTGAGTCGACTACTGGGAACGTCACAATGAAGAACAACAAATAAGGTAAGAATATTGTGCTTGTTTGGGACAGTCAGACTAGGTACATGGATTGGGCCTTCTGCTTGAAGGATAGGAGTAGGAGACAGAGAGTGTGCTTCCCTGGGGCTGAGATGGAGGATATTGTTAGCCGGCCTGAAAACATCATGTATGGTAATAGGATCAATCCTATTATCTGCCTCAGTGCTGGAGGCAATGATGTAGGCAAGTGTAGAAGTGAGGATTTAGTTAGGTATAGGGCAGCAATAGACATTATTAGAAATGAGCCCTGATGTACGTGGCAGTTTGCCAAGAAGGGGTGTTGAAAATGAATGATTGTCCAGAGCAATTGGTATAAATTGTTGGCTGGACAAACACTGTAAGGATAATGCAGTATCATTCATTGAAGATTGAGACACTTATACATCATATGAGAATCATTATTGAAGAAACGTTTCGCCACACAGTGGCTTCATCAGTCCAATACAAAGCATAAAGGTGTAAGGAGAGGTGGAGTTTGAGGTAATCAGTCCCTCAGCTTGGAGTCGATGTGTTCAGTTCATCAATCTTGTAGATATTAGGTGATTTTCAGCAAGATGGCGACTGGAGGAAGGAGGAGGATCAACACCGTGTGTGTTGAAGTGTTGCGAGGAGCAGTGTACCCGGATAATTCGAATGTTTTATTGCCTGCGATTATCCGTGATGCTTATGGCATTGGAATTGAGGAATTACGAGGCATAGCGCTGAATGGGTCGCACAGAATTTTCATCAAGTTTGCTACGACAGCGGCATATGAGAGGGTTGTGGACAGCTTCCAGAACAAAACGATGGTGATCAACGCTGGCCTGGAGGTACGCTTGAGAGATGTATCAAGATATTATACCTATATTCGAGTCAGAAACGTGCCATTTGAAGTTTTGGATGGGGATATTCGAGCAGCGTTTCAACAATTTGGAGTGGTGCATACGGCTGTGATGGGCAAATGGACCGACGGAATTTACGCAGGATTACAGGAAGGGTCATATTCCCTTAAAATGACTCTCCGACGGCCTATACCTTCGTATGTTGTCCTTGATGATTTTAGGACTCAAGTCTACGTCACATACGCCGGTCAACAACGAACCTGCAGACTATGTGGGGCGTATGATCATGTGGCAGCTGCTTGTGGGAGGAGGACAGACCGTCGTCAGGAAGACCGAATGGATGACAAGGTGGTTGACAGGACAGAGAGTGTGGTGCAAGTACCACCAAGCGTGGGACAGAGTAAGCGGTGGAGTGATGAGGTGGACGAGACGGGCGTCACCTGTGAGACACTGCCTGAAGGCTCGGGTGCAGCAAAGCCGGAGGGGGGGAATGCTTCTGTGGATGGGGAGATTCTGCAGGGGGACTTGCCCCATATTTTGCAAGATGCCCTCAGAGATTTTCTTGGCACACCTGGAGAAGAGTCCCCTTTAGAGCCTGGAGTTGGACATGTGGAGTCTGTGGAGTTGCCTGGGGAGGGTGGGATTACATCACATGCCGGGGAATCTAACCTGGTGGTGCAGGATGTGGTGGCTGTGGTTCATAGGCAAGACGAACAGTTGGAAAATGTGGCAATGGATTACAGTAGTGATTCACGTAAAAGGAATGTGGGTGGGTCCGATGAGGACGTGATCACACCCGCGCAGAAAGTTTGTACAAAGTCATGGGTAGATGCTGCCCGCAAGGGTAAGGGTGGGGTGTCAGGAAGAGAAGGGCTTAAACGTGGTCAGGGTGTGAAGGCGAAGGAAGGAGGAGCGCCAAAAGTCCAGAGGTATCGAGGAAAACCTCCTATGTTGTCTTCAGAAGTCTCACTATAAATGTTAACGGCCTTCGGGCCGAGGTGAAACGACGGTGGCTTGAGGTGACTATGCGACGTTATCAGGTAGATATTTGTTTTGTACAAGAACATAATTTCAGGTGTGCGAGGGAATTGTGTTTGAATGGGTACAGAGTGTATGCAGGTGATTCAGGGAAATTAAAGGGAGGGGCTGCTGTGGTCATGCGCGAGGTCAGTCCTTTTAAGTTATTAGCGTGGGAGACAGGTGAGGAGGGTAGGGTGGTGAGGGTGGACGGGGTATGGGGAGATGTACGCGTGAGTTTTATAAGTGTGTATATGCCGGCGGATCTCTGCAGGAGTACTAAGGAACGTTTCGTAAAGGATGTTTTGCTGTATCATTTGAGAGGACTGCCTGAGATAACCATTATAGGAGGAGACTGGAACTGTGTCATACGGGGTAAGGATGTAGATAGAGCCCAGGGGAGCGGGCTGTGTCCTGGGAGTGCTGAGGGAGGTACTAGGAGCAGCCGGGATGATGGATGTAGTTAGGGGAGGAGGTTGGTGTGTGGAGCACACTTTCGTGAGGCGGGGATATCAGGCGCGCCTAGATAGGATTTATGTAACTAAGGAGATACAGGTTGGTAGGGTAGAAGCTATGGACGTGGGATATTCTGATCATAGGGGTGTGTTGGCAGATATTAGCTGGGAAGGAATGATTAAAAGGTATGACAGCTACTGGAAATTGAATATAAGTTTACTGCAGGGAGTTGGTGAAGGAGAAAGTTTTGCTGCATGGTGGCAGGGGCAATGGGAGAGAGGTCAGCATGCGGGAGACTTACTGAGTTGGTGGGAAATGTGGGCAAAGCCGTGTATTAGGAAGTATTATACAAAAGTGGGCAGGGAAGAGAATTGGGGGAAATTCGGATTACAGAGGTACTTGGAGGGTCAACTGGAGGATTGTTACAAAAGGGGCGGGAATTCTAGGATGGATGAGATGGGTATTCTGAAAGAGCGCCTGAGAGAACTGCAGAATGAGCGATTTAATGCAACACGCGTGAGAGGAGGACTAGAGGAGGTCTTGTGGGGAGACAGGCCATCGGCCTGTGTTCTCCGACGGTTTAGGAAGAGGCAGAGGGACACAACTATGATGATGTTGGAGGTCTGTCGGGAGTTGGGGGGTATAGGGAAGGACAATTGCTCCGAACTACTGAGGGAATAAGTAACTATGCAGATCACTGGGTAAAAGAGTACTTGCAGGAGGAAGAGGGAGGGGTGAGGGACAGGACAGTAGTAGGGGACGGGATTAGGTCTATTGTTAGTAAGGACGACAGGAAAGAAATGGAGGGAGAGATTAGTGAGGAAGAGGTATGGGAGGCAGTGCAGGGTTTGATCAAAGGGAAGGCACCTGGATTGGATGGTCTCCCTAATGATTTCTATGTGCATAATTGGGAGCCCCTAAGGGATTGTTTAGTTAAAGTATTCAATTGTATGAAGAATGCAGCATGCAGAACACTGGGGTTATAGTTTTGGTGAAGAAAAAAGAGGAATGTAGGACGATGAAGGATTATAGATTTATAACATTAATGTGTGCGGATTATAAGATCTTCGCAAAGGTACTGGGTAATAGGCTTAAGAAAGTGGTGGGAATGGTCTTACATAAGGGACAATGCGGAATCCCAGGTAGAAGCATGGGTGTGGGTCATGGTCAAATTAGGGATTTTATTGAGAGTGGTGAAGGAGGGGGGGTGTTGAGTATCGATTGGAGTGCGGCTTATGATAGTGTTGACAGGAGTATGTTGTATGATATCATGAGGAGGCAGGGTTTTGGGAATGAATTAGTAGGGTGGGTAGAGACTCTGTATGCGAGAGCCAAGGTTCGGATACAGATAAATGGTAAAATTGGAATGGAGGTGCCTATGGATAAGGGTTTAAGACAGGGCTGCCCATTGTCCCAGGTATTGTTTGCTTGCATGCAAGACCCCTTTTATCGTTTAGTTTCAGGAGGAAGGGCTGAGGGGACGGAAGGGAATGTAGGGATAGTTGGATATGTGGATGATACTACTGTACTAGTGAGAGATGTAGAGGAGTTAGTGAATGTGGGGCGTTTTGTAGAGATTTTTGGGAAGGCTACTGGGATGAAAGTAAACTTTGCGAAATCTAAATTGTTGGAGGTAGGTAGGTGGGTAGGGGAGAGGCTTGGTGAGGGCAGGGGGTGGTCAATAGTGGAACAGGTGAAGATTTGTGGGGTGGTGTACCGGGCAAACCCGGTGGAGGCCCAGGCGGTTAATGCAGAGGTGGTAGTAAGGGAGGCTATTAAGCGTATGGGTGGATGGCAGCCTGGGGACGTCACATTGCATCAGAGGGTGGTGATTGTTAATTCATTAGTGTTTAGTAAACTGTGGCATGTGGCGGCGGTGTTCCCCATTATTTTTGAGGATGTGAAGGAATTGCAGAGAAGGGCATTACGTTATATATGGGATTATGGGAGGGCGTGGTTAAGTAAGGAAGTGGTAATGACGAGGGTACATCAAGGAGGTTTGGGGCTCATCCCGTTAGCAAGGCGTCTGCAGTGTGTTTACATTAAGCATCGATACCTCAGGGTGGGTGGGGTGCGTGGGAGGAGAGTGGGATTGGTTATGGAAGATGTCAGAAGGTGGTGGAAGGGGAATGATCTGAGGGAGTGTGAAGGAATGTTGAGGCGAATCATGGTGGTTAAGGAGCCGAGGAGGATCACTGCGAGTCTCCTGGGCAGGGGAGGGGTGCATGGGGAGGTGCTGCATGGGGCAGCGATATACCCTGTGTATGATTGGATGGGTATATGGAAGGGATTAAGAAAGTTGTGGCTCAAACCCAGAGTACGTGAATTTGTGTATAGGTTTTTAATGGGGATCGTTGCATCGAAGGCAATTTTGTTCCGTATGGGGATAGGGAGGGAGGGCTGTGTGATAGATGCGGGGAGGAGGATACAGCGTATCATGCGGTGTATTTTTGTCCTTTATTGAAAGTTGTGTGTGAATGGTTTGGGAAGGTGTTACGCAGGGTGGGGGGGAGAGGGCTTTCAACATTACGGGCCTTGAGGGGCACTCATTGATTAAAATTTTTTTTTTTTATTTTTCGTTCGATTTCTTTCATTTTTTTTGTACATTAAGAAGCACGTTTGTAGTTGACTTGTATCAAGTTTCAAAAAGATCGCCCAACAAACAACTGAAAAAAAAATTATTTATCAATTTTTTACCAAACATCACATATAAATAATTCTAAAGTCATAGTGGGACTTGTTGAAGCTGTTTTGGCTTCACCTACGCATAAAACAATGCTAATCTGGCATACGAATGAAAAGGTTACTGTAATTTATCCCTATCTTCATACTTAAAAAAAAATAAAGTTTGTGTGTTTTTATATGTTGGAAAATATCTGACTTTCTGTGAGTTTCATTTCATTCCTATGATTATTAACGGTTCCTATCCAATATATAGATGAATAACTTACTTCCAGCAGCAAAATAACATTTTTCTCAGCATTATCTTGCATTACGAGTGTATATCATAGTTAGCCCTGTTCGTTTTCTTTAATACAAGTCCCCTAGAGTGAGAATGGCACTCCCAAGGAACACCCACACCAACTGATGTAATATTTATACTTTGGAGGCGGTGCCAGGCGGCGATCATATTATGCCACATATTATTCATTCTGGAGTATTTACTATGGTTATTTGTTATTTATATTGCCTATTATGTCATAATAGATCAATTGTGATAGATATAAAAGCCGTAGTATTGATAATAGCGTTATAATGAAGCATATTTCCCGGCTATCCTGAGTCAGGAATTTCTGCTGACGCAATCAAATGTTCTAGAAAGGTTTCTGATTGGCTGGAAGTCTTCTTATAAGCTCCACCCACTCTGTTATGATGCCAAATCGTGAATTATTATATAAGTAAGAATACTACAAGAAATTAAGGAAAAAAAATCGGGAAAAAAATACGAAAATTCAC
Source organism: Cherax destructor (assembly GCA_009830355.1). Classification (NCBI taxonomy): domain Eukaryota; kingdom Metazoa; phylum Arthropoda; class Malacostraca; order Decapoda; family Parastacidae; genus Cherax; species Cherax destructor. The sequence goes on along the minus strand of WNWK01005295.1, from coordinate 8,558 downwards.
GGAATGTCAGCCGGCCTACTTCGGTTGTTGGCGTCACCATATGTGTTATAAACGACCATAATTCCTTGTAGGAATGTCGTAGAACAATGATTCTTGTACCATTGTGTAGCCAGAGAGTTACTCTATTTTTCAATATGGTTAACTCAGTTTTCAATTTGTTTCGAAAAAAATGTTCTCGCGCGCCGCGTTGATATGTAGGGCCCCTTGAGCTTTGATGTGGGAGGGTTGGGAGGGGAGGTGAGACGGGCGGTATTGTACCTAGTGGCAGACTACTTGTATGTGTCATGGGGAATGAGGGGGGTGTCGGGGGAGTGTAGATTCAAGGCTTTGGCTGCTGTGTTTTATAGGACAAAATGTAGAAATAGGGATCTTTATGGTCGGAGGTGGGATTCAGCTTTTTCTGTGGGTTATAGGGAGTTGGCGGTGGGTAGTTTACTAGAGCTGTGAGGTAGGGTTTAAAAGGACTGGCCGGCGACAGGGAGGGGGGTATACATGGTGGGGAAGGAAGTATGAATGAAGGGGAGGGGTGGGTGGGTGACGGTGGACTCAGTTTTAGTTTGATATCTTTATTATGCACCCCATACCCATCCTGTGGGCGGTAGTCAAAAGATTACAGAGGTACATAATGGGTCCAGGGACTGGACCCCAAAGTTATGATAGCTGAGCAAGTTACAAAGGTAATGAACTAACAAGCTACAAAGGTAATGAACTCACAAGTTACAAAGGTAATGAAACATGTAGTTAAATTTACTTACTTACGTTTATACATGGTTACAATCATGAACAAATTATAACGCAATGAACACTTCACTAGTCTACACCCAGTCACAACTGTAATGAGTTCTTGGTGCAAATTTTATTGTTGGGTCACACATACACACTTACATATACACATACACACACACACATACACATACATACACATATATACATACACACACACGCACACACAACAGGCCCAGCCTTCAATCGACATGTGCACAGGACAAAAAGGCAATCAACACGCGCACACACACACACACACACACACACACACACACACACACACACACACACACACACACACACACACACACAGAGTAGTCAGGAAGTGGAATAGTCTAGAGAAAGATATAGTGGAGGCAGGAACCATACATAGTTTTAAGACGAGGTATGATAAAGCTCATGGAGCAGGGAGAGCAGAGACCCAGTAGCGGACAGCGAAGAGACGGGGCCAGGAGCTGAGTATCGACCCCTGCAACCACAATTAGGTGAGTACAATTAGGTGAGTACACACACACACACACACACACACACGTAGCAATGCTTTATTTACAGGGAGCAAAGTCAGGGTATTTTTCCAGAATGGTCTGTAATATACCACTGTGGATAAAATACTTTGACATATCTTGAACATTTCTGAGTGAGTAGTCTCTGAATTCATTAATTTTATCGCACTCCAGTACATAATGACGCAGGGTGTGACAATAATCCAACTGGCAAAGTTTACATCTTGTTTGGTCTACATCTGGTGGTGGTGATTTAACCTGCCAAAGATACTTGTAACCCAGCCGGAGGCGGGCGGTAGTGACATCCAAGAGTCTGCTTATTTTGTTGGGTGGACTCAGCGGGCATATGACACATGACTGGAATGTGCGATGTGTGTGGTATGACGGGAGACGGGGTGGGAGGGAACCCCTATGGAGTAAAGGTGTCAGGGGTAACCATAGTGGCTTTTCTTCATAACCTACAGGACTGGTGATGTATAGTTATGGTTGTAGAAAGTTACCTTTAATGTGCTTATATAGGGTTCTTATTTTTTTTTCACATACTTGGGTATGAACCGTTTTCCAACATGTTGTATGTAACTTAAAGTTTCCTGAGATGGGTTTCTCATGTTCCATTTTGTGCCTTACTGTTGTGGAAGGCAGTTTTGGGTAGATTTTGTGTTGTAAACTGTCTACCTTTGTTAATTGTGTTTGTGTAAATATTAAATTGCTTATTGTGCAGGCTTATCTATCCTTATATACATGTTAATCTACTTTTTTCGGAATGACATCATTCCTTTATCTGTTTTTATATTGTATAAAAAGTTTTCAGTTTTGGAGATGAGTCATATGTTCTGCTATTACGTTATTATACACTGTTGAATATGTATGTTTTGCTTCCTGTGTAACTTAATTGATGTTAATGATCAACAGTGTTTTAGTTTTGTAGGGGTTGGCGCTGTTAGTATAATTATTATATTGTTACAATTGATGTGTTTATATTGTCTTCTAATTTTGTAATGTAATAAAGTTTCATTGGGTCGTTGTCTGTACTTTACAGACGTGTGAATAATAAGCACTTGGGGATGACTATATTTAGTATATTTTGTTATACTGTCATTTACGTCATTTAGTGGCTGTTTGTGATTTATGTCCTTCGGGATTATGTACATATGGTTATTATTTTTCCTGTTCATGGATGGTAAGCATTGAGTGATAATTTTTTCTGGTTTTGTGCATTTTTTTTATGCTTTGTATGTTTTCTAAGTAGGGAAAATTTTGTTAACCTTTGTTGTTGTTTAGCCAAGCACAGTTAGTGCAAGTATTTAAAGTTATCACTCTGTCTTCTGTCTCCGTATTGTCATGTGTTTTGTAATTGTTTTTTCAATAAAAAAAAAAAAAAAAAATCTTGTAGAAAGTACAACATAGGACCGTAGAAGTGGCTATATATTGTAGTGGTGAGTGGAAGCAGGAGGCGGGGTCACGCTGGAACTATCCACTAGTGTAAGTAGGTCTTCGCCCAAAGGTTCGACAAATGCTGAAGAATTCTTTGTATAAAGATCCATGATGCTGCAGTGTCTGACAGATGTGATAAATGGTTTAAAACCGAAAGTTAAAAGATTGAGACACTTATGGTACGGGAGTAAATTCTTGAGTAGCTTTCGGTAGTGGTGGTTTTGATAAAGACCTGTATGGGCCAGTAGGCCTTCTGAAGTGTTCCTCCATTCTTATGTTCTTATCTGTGCTCCAGTTCCCTGAATTGAGTCTGAATGTCTTCCACAAAGGCGCTGTATAATCCCTACGAGTTTAGCGCTCCCTTGATGATAATAATAATTATAATATTTCTTACCAGATCATCATTACATGGGTTCCACTATTTGCTGAATTAAAGCGAATTTACTGAAGAGACTTAGAAGCTCATTTGTGGAGAATTTTCTGAGTTGCCTCCTGAGAATATCTCCGCTATAAACTTATTTGTTATGTTCTTCTTCTTAAATGTGCAAATTGAAATCACTAAGCAACAAGATTTTTCTAAATAGTAATAACTGTTCAATAACTGTTCTTTGACTGACTGGATGTTGCGTCTGATGGCTTATATGAACCACAATGACTAGTTTTGGTTTTCAGTCTTTGCTATCAAACTTCAGCTACATCATTTGTGGTGTTTAGTAGTAACGCAAATGATTGACTCAGGACTCTTTGACATACAGGCAAGCCTCTCCTTGGCACTTCTGGTTTACGTAAAGATTTCATAGCTTGTGAAGCTGTAGAAAGCTGGCAATTCTAGGCTTGTTTTCAAGGCCTTAACAATTGTATTAACATGGAGATAAGTAAATTGTTTCCGGTACCAAAGGCCATCCGATTGTTTGTAGTTAAATGCGCGTCAGCGGACCAGGATCAAAACAATGTTCGAATATATTGGCTATCAGGCTTACTGACTAGCCACACTTCATTTAACATGCAGGTAAACCAGATTTCTGGTTTATCACTTTCATGTCTAACTCCTTCTTTGCAGAAAACTCCCTGACCTTAGATACTGACATCATCCTTCTTATTTTTTGAAAATATTAATGTTAGCCTTTTCTGGAAAGGAATTGAGTTACTGATTGTTGTTTGTATCTGCAAGGGTCCTCACCCATTGCATATTTTTGGGTCACACTACCTTCCTTTGTTTGTGTTCTCACTTCTTCACTCTTAAATGCTGAGGGTAATGCAGGTGCCCACCCATCTTCCCTTCTCAAGCTCTCCAGTTATTTAATGATGAGAAGCTTCGTTCACCTAGCAGACGCTGGTGAACAAAGGTGCCTGATACTTGCCCATCGGGGATCCTTTACATGCACAGCTATGTAATGCCAACAACAGTAAGAGGTTGTACGTCAAAAGAAATTGACTGGAGCATGATTAGTGAACACATTTAGTTTACCTGGAGAGAATTCCAGGGGTCACGCCCCTGCGGCCCGGTCTGTGACCAGGCCTCATGTTGGACCAGAGCCTGATCAACCAGGCTGTTACTGCTGGTCGCACGCAGTCCAACGTATGAACCACAGCCCGGCTGGTCAGGTACCGAGTATTAGGCGCCTTCTTCCTCAGCTGTAGTTTTTTCTTTCGTATAGGAATGGATTATATACTGATTTTAATGCTTGAAGAAAGTGCCAAATTTGTTCTTCTCTGTGCAGAATTGCAGTGTTCTGTCTGCAGATGTCCACATCTATTTTGAACATTGAAATCTGCTCAGGAAGCTTGATCTGCATACAGGGTCCTGGAGATCTATACACCTGCAAGAGAATGAGACGCGATCTGCCAGTACTGACTAACATTAGTTGTTGAAAATTATTAGTATATAAATGGCTTAGAAACTGACAAGGTGATGACTGGGACACTTGTACACAAGTGTCTTACTCGTCTGATGCAATAATCCTTTCCTAGAAGTTTTAATTTGGAAATTGTATTGACCAGAGTGGCATCCGTGAATCATTCGTCAGTGTCATGAAGAACAGTATTGCTAACATCGCATGTGGCATAAAACAGATTCATGGACAACTTTTTGAAAGTTTCCTGGGAAGTCAAACCTTCTTCCTGTAGTAATTAAACTATTTCCCTTAGTAGATTATTCCTTCAAATTTGTTCAGATGGCGAGTTTGCTAAGGCAGATGGATTAAACCTTGATCATATGAATATTTTGCAAATAATCCTGATCAGTCGTGATCGTCCACTAGCCGATTAGTAATGTTTGGCATAACCCAGCAGCCATTTTCAGGAATTCCTTCCAGATAAAGGGAAGGTAGGGTTGACTATATAAGGATGAGCGCTGGGATCCATCTGGAATTATTCTGGTAATGAATGGCACTAAGCAACGAAGCTAGTGCTGCTAGTTTGTCCGCACAGAGTGGACTGTCGTATTCTCAGTAACCTCTGACGAAAATGAAGCTCTGAACTTACATGTAGAGGATGACGTCACATTAGAGGAAGGTAAGATATTTGAGGTTCATACTACTTTCCAGGTTTCTTAGATGTCTGTAGTGTCGGGCTGCCCATTTAACTTACCCTCATCCAAAAGCTTGGAAAGAGAAAAGTTCTTCACTTGCTGGTGCTCTCTGGTCCTCGTAAGATGCGAAGTCTTTATTGAACCTAAGCTTTGTTTCTAGTGTCAAAATAATATAGTGTATTGTTTCCTATTTTTTTAAGTGAAACAGTAAAAAAAAGTTCTAGCATGACCTTGGTCGCTGCTTTCCAGCATAAAATCCGTGTCTTACCCCAAAAAAAATCTAGAGTAAAAAAAATGTCGCTTTCTGTTCTCAAGTGAGAATATGGTCGCAGGATACTTCACAAATTATATGGCATTTTTCGAAACTTAATTTTTTTTTTTTGTCTCAGCGGTACTCAGACACTTCATTCACTCTGCCTGAGTTTCAGTTCTATTTTTAAACCTTTTTTTGTTGTTGACCAGACTGTAAATAAGTAACTTGATATTAGTTGATCGTTCAGCAGCATCAAGTGTAATTAAATACCATACAATAAATATATTTGCATAAGGTGAGAAGGGTAACATCTATTTGCTAATAAAATAAGAAAAACCTGTTCATAATTTATGTATTAATATTCAGAGCATATACAACCTTGAGCAACCATTAGTTAAATGATTTAAATTTAAGAATGGAAAAAGTAGCTAATAAGTAAGTAAACACTTATTCTGGTTACAGGCATCGCCCATCAAAACCACCAATCTTATTTCACCACGCAGTGTTTCGTCAAGACAGGGACCTCCTTCCTGTGAATGAAGCAGTCCAGATGACTTTCACTCAACGTATCTCTCTCATAGGTCAGTTCAGATGAAACTGATACACTGTATCTCTCTCATATGCCAGTTCGATGAAACTGATACACTGTATCTCTCTCATATGTCAGTTCAGATGAAACTGATACACTGTATCACTCTCATAGGTCAGTTCAGATGAAACTGATACACTGTATCTCTCTCATAGGTCAGTTCAGATGTAACTGATACACTGTATCACTCTCATAGGTCAGTTAGTTGAAACTGATACACTGTATCTCTCTCATAGGTCAGTTCAGATGTAACTGACACTGTATCTCTCCTCATAGGTCAGTTCCAGATGAAACTGATACCTTATCACTCTCATAGGTCAGTTCAGATGAAACTAATACACTGTATCTCTCTCATAGGTCAGTTCAGATGAAACTGATACACTGTATCACTCTCATAGGTCAGTTCAGATGAAACTGATACACTGTATCTCTCATATGTCAGTTCAGATGAAACTGAACACTGTATTAGGGATGTATCGGATATGAAAATAGATATCCGGTATGCGGATTTTTATACGGATGTCTTACTTACTCATTTACGGATGCGAATGGGATGCGGATGTAAGAAATTGTGCGGATGTTCCGCGGATGTTGATGCGGTGAAGAAATGTGCGGATGTTCCGCGGATTTCGATGTGAATAATGCGGATACCTGTTTGCTGTGAAATACGGATGCGGATGCCGATACGGATGTAAGAAAGTGTGCGAATGTTCCGCAGATGCGGATGCGGATGCGAATATCCGATATTTTCTAGCTCAGTTGAAGATGTTGTTAGGGCTTTAAACTAGGATTAGTTAGAGGGATGGGTTTTGGAATGGTAAATAAATTTGGGGGCCCAAAATTTTTTTTTTGGCTTTGATATCATAAATCATAACAATAACAGTAATCGAGGACACAGGGGAATGATAGTAACAAAATTGTGTAAAACAAAAGCTGAAAAAGGTTCACAAGAAGATACATTCAATGTTTTATTTAACTGTCGAAGCGCCAGAAATAAAATTAACAATTCGTTTGGTAGCATGTGCTGGGAACTTTGATGTCATTGAATAACTGAAACATGGTATAAACCAAGAGTGGGATATGATTGCTGAGTGTCATATTCAGGGGTTTAAGTTTTCCATGTAGATAGATAAAAGGGGGAAAGGGGGGGGGGGGTTTCATTGTATGTCCCCAGAAAATATAAATTGCTGCAAAAAACAGGAAAAAAAGGGGTCATTAACAGAATCTGTTTGGGTAGAGTTTCTAGAAGGTCAAAAAAACTGATTCTAGGTGTAATATCCGGGGCCTCCAGTTTTGGGTCACGATAGGGGGAGACTTCTTTGGGACAAAAATTTTAGGGCTTCTAGGGGCAATAACGTAGTGTTATTTTAATTTTTTAGTCAAATTTTCTGGACTTCTTTTTTCCGGTAATCTGGAGTCCAGTGACTTTATGGAATAGTTCCCCGGGCTGTTTTCTGAAGCAGTGTGTGACCGGGGGCCCACCAAAAAGGGAATAATTTGCTCGACCTAGTCTTGTCAAATAAAAAAAATCTTGTAAATAATCTGGGGGTCACTGAAGAGCTTGGAGCTATGATCACAAATCCATTACTTTTAATATTACAAAGGAGTGAGAAAAAGGGGTAAAACGGGAAAAATTTCCAAAATTTTGTTCTGCCGATTATATTGGGGTTAGGGAACACCTGTCTAATCTCGACTGGGGTAATCTAGCTTTTAAGATTACGATGGGATTTTGGGGTTTTGATTTGTTTCTTAATAATGTACAACGAAGAAAAATGTTTATTTCCCCCAAAAAATTTAGGTCAAATAATAACAAAACCCCAAAAGGTTAACAGGAGGCCAAAAAAATTTTTTAGGGGAAAAAGGAATTTATACGCATCAAAGAGGGGAATGTTAACCTTATTGACCAATATGTTTAGTTGAAAAGAGAAGTAAAAAAGGGGGGTTTGAAAGGCTAAAGTGACTATGAATTAAAAAGGGTTCTAATGAATCAAAAAATAATCCAAAAAAGGGGTTTTTCAAGTGTACAGGACGAAGGGGAGGGGAAAAGGAGGACCTCTGAAAATTGGGAATGGACAATGACGGATAACGAACTGGAAAATGTTTTTTTTTTAATGACTATTTTTTTTTAGTTTTTACACAAGAAAGGAAATGAGATTCCAGAAATTTTAAAATTATTCAGTTCCGAAGAAAAATTAAAAACTAATATTAATGTCCGAGGGGGATGGTTATCAAACAGATAGATAAACTTTTAAACAAAAAAAATCCCCCCGGGCCCGACGAGTTGTTTTTAAAAATTTTTTTCAAAAAAGGGAAATTAGTCAGCCATTAACGAATTTTTTAATACGTCCATCCCCAAATGGTGTTGTCAGAGATGTGGAAGATAGCTAATGTAGTTCCTATATTCAAATCAGGGGGGAAGTCCCCTTTCCCTCAAATTACCGTCCAATAAGCCTCACGTCTATAATTTTGGGAAATTATTAGAAT
>WNWK01005294.1:0-123372 GCA_009830355.1 Cherax destructor | reverse complement strand
ACCAGCAAGTCTGGTAGACCACAAGGAGTCTGGTAGACCAGCAAAGAGTCTGGTAGACCAGCAGGAGTCTGAGTAGACCAGCAAGGAGTCTAGTAGACAACAAGGAGTCTGGTAGACCAGCAAGGAGTCTGGTAGACCAGCAAGGAGTCTGGTAGACCAGCAAGAGTCTAGTAGACCAGCAAGGAGTCTGGTAGACCACAAGAGTCTAGTAGACCAGCAGAGTCTGTAGACCAGCAAGGAGTCTGGTAGACCAGCAAGAGTCTGTAGACCAGCAAGGAGTCTGTAGACCAGCAAGAGTCTGGTAGACCAGCAAGGAGTCTGGTAGACCAGCAAGGAGTCTGGTAGACCACAAGAGTCTGGTAGACCAGCAAGGAGTCTGGTAGACCAGCAAGGAGTCTGGTAGACCAGCAAGAGTCTGGTAGACCAGCAAGGAGTCTGGAGACCAGAAGTCTGTAGACCACAGGAGTCTGGTAGACCAGCAAGGAGTCTGGTAGACCAGCAAGGAGTCTGGTAGACCAGCAAGAGTCTGGTAGACCAGCAAGGAGTCTGTGTCAGAGCCAGCAAGGAGTCTGGTTGACCAGCAAGGAGTCTGGCAGACCAGCAAGAGTCTGGTAGACCAGCAAGGAGTCTGGTAGACCAGCAAGGAGTCTGGTAGACCAGCAAGGAGTCTGTAGACCAGCAAGGAGTCTGGTAGACCAGCAAGAGTCTGTAGACCAGCAAGGAGTCTGGTAGACAAAGGAGTCTGGTAGACCAGAAAGGGAGTCTGTAGACCAGCAAGGAGTCTGGTAGACCAGCAAGGAGTCTGGTAGACCAGCAAGGAGTCTGGTAGACCAGCAGAGTCTAGACCAGCAAGTCTGGTAGACCAGCAAGGAGTCTGGTAGACCAGCAAGGATCTGTGAGACAGCAAGGAGTCTGGTACCAGACCAAGGTCTGAGACAAGGAGTCTGTAGCAGACCAGCAAGGAGTCTGGTAGACCAGCAAGGAGTCTGGTAGACCAGGTCGAACAGAAGGTCTGGTAGACCAGCAAGGAGTCTGGTAGACCAGCAAGGAGTCTGGTAGACCAGCAAGAGAGTGTGACCACAGATGACATAAAGAGTCTGTACCAAGAGTCTGACCAGAGCGAAAAAGTCTGGAGCACAAAGTCAAGGTCTGCCAAGGCAGACACAGGATCTGGCCAAAGGAGTCTGTGCAAACTAGCCCGAGCGCTAGTCTGTAGACCAGGTCTGGTGACAGAGACTAGACCAGAGTCTGAGACAAAGAGTCTGGAGACCAGAGTCTGGCAGCAAGGAGTCTGGTAGACCAAAGATCTGGAGAACAGGGTCAGCCAGCAAGAGTCTGTAGACCAAAGAGTCTGAGACCACAGGATCAAGACAGCAAGGAGTCTGAGACCACAAGAGTCTGTGCCAAGGAGTCTGTAGACCAGCAGGGGTACCACAAGAGTCTGGAGACCAGCAGGGTCTGTAGACCAGCAAGAGTCTGAGACGCAAGAGTCTGAGACCACAAGAGTCTGGTAGACCAGCAGGATCTGTGACATAAGAGTCTTAGACCACAGGAGTCTGGTAGACCACAAGGAGTCGTAGACAGCAGGATCTGAGACAAAGAGTCTGAGCAGCAAGGGCTGTAGCCAGCAAGGAGTCTGGTGACCACAAGAGTCTGAGACCAGCAAGAGCTGGTGACCACAAGGAGTCTGGTAGACCACAAGTCTGGAGACCAGCAAGAGTCTGGTAGACCAGCAAGGTCTGTGACAATCTGTGACCAAGTCTGTAACCACAAGGAGTCTGTAGACCACAGGGTCTGTAGACCACAGATCTGAACCAAGGGTCTGGTGACCAGCAAGGGTCTGAGCACAAGGTCTGGGTCAGACAAGAGTCTTTAGCCAGCAGATCTGTAGACGCAAGAGCTGTAGCCAAAGTCTGGTAGACCAGCAGCGTAGACCACAAGGTCTAGACGCAAGATCTGTAGACAGCAAGGAGTCTAGACAAAGGTCTGGACCAAGTCACAGCAGGAGTGAGACCAGCAAGTCTGGACCGAAGTCTGAACAGCAAGTCTGTCAGAAGTCTGAGTGACAGAAGGAGTTAGCAGCAGAGTCTGTAGACCAGCAGAGTTGGTAGACAGCAAGGAGTCTGGTGACCAGCAAGAGTCTGGTAGACCAGCAAGGTCTGGTAGACCAGCAAGAGTCTGGTAGACCAGCAAGGAGTCTTAGACAGCAAGGAGTCTGGTAGACAGCAAGGAGTCGTAGACCAGCAAGGAGTCTGTAGACCAGAGAGTCTGGTGAGCAGCAGGTCTGGTAGCAGCAAGGTCTGTAGACCAACAAGGAGTCTGTAGACCAGCAAGGAGTCTGTAGACCAGCAAGAGTCTGGTAGACCAGCAAGGAGTCTGTAGACCAGCAAGAGTCAGACAAAGTCTGGACCAGCAAGGAGTCTGGTAGACCAGCAAGGAGTCTGGTAGACCAGCAAGGAGTCTGGTAGACCATTAAGGAGTCTGGTAGACCAGCAAGGAGTCTGGTAGACCAGCAAGGAGTCTGGTAGACCAGCAAGGAGTCTGGTAGACCAGCAAGGAGTCTGGTAGACCAGCAAGGAGTCTGGTAGACCAGCAAGGAGTCTGTAGACCAGCAAGGAGTCTGGTAGACCATTAAGGAGTCTGGTAGACCAGCAAGGAGTCTGGTAGACCAGCAAGGAGTCTGGTAGACCAACAAGGAGTCTGGTAGACCAGCAAGGAGTCTGGTAGACCAGCAAGGAGTCTGGTAGACCAGCAAGGAGTCTGGTAGATCAGCAAGGAGTCTTGTAGACCAGCAAGGAGTCTGGTAGACCAGCAAGGAGTCTGGTAGACCATTAAGGAGTCTGGTAGACCAGCAAGGAGTCTGGTAGACCAACAAGGAGTCTGGTAGACCAGCAATGAGTCTGGCAGACCAGCATGGAGTCTGGTAGACCAGCAAGGAGTCTGGTAGACCAAAATGGAGTCTGGTAGACCAGCAAGGAGTCTGGTAGATCAGCAAGGAGTCTTGTAGACCAGCAAGGAGTCTGGTAGACCAGCAAGGAGTCTGGTAGACCATTAAGGAGTCTGGTAGTCCAGCACGGAGTCTGGTAGACCAATAAGGAGTCTGATAGACCAGCAAGGAGTCTGGTAGACCAGCAAGGAGTCTGGTAGACCAGCAAGGAGTCTGGTAGACCAGCAAGGAGTCTGGTAGACCAGCAAGGAGTCTGGTAGACCAACAAGGAGTCTGGTAGACCAACAAGGAGTCTGGTAGACCAACAAGGAGTCTGGTAGACCAGCAAGGAGTCTGGTAGACCAGCAAGGAGTCTGGTAGACCAGCAAGGAGTCTGGTAGACCAGCAAGGAGTCTGGTAGACCAAAGGAGTCTGGTAGACCAGCAAGGAGTCTGGTAGACAAACAAGGAGTCTGTAGACCAGCAAGGAGTCTGGTAGACCAGCAAGGAGTCTGGTAGACCAGCAAGAGTCTGGTAGACCAGCAAGGAGTCTGGTAGACCAGCAAGGAGTCTGGTAGACCAACAAGGAGTCTGTAGACCAGGAAGGAGTCTGGTAGACCAGCAAGGAGTCTGGTAGACCAGCAAGGAGTCTGGTAGACCAGCAAGGAGTCTGGTAGACCAGCAAGGAGTCTGGTAGACCAACAAGGAGTCTGGTAGACCAACAAGGAGTCTGGTAGACCAGCAAGGAGTCTGGTAGACCAGCAAGGAGTCTGGTAGACCAACAAGGAGTCTGGTAGACCAGCAAGGAGTCTGGTAGACCAGCAAGGAGTCTGGTAGACCAGCAAGGAGTCTGGTAGACCAGCAAGGAGTCTGGTAGACCAGCAAGGGGTCTGGTAGACCAGGAAGGAGTCTGGTAGACCAAGAAGGGGTCTGGTAGACCAGGAAGGAGTCTGCTGCAAGGTAACCGTGCCCTACCCTACCCTTCATGCCAGTAAACCAGCAATCAGAGATAACCCACAACCATCGAGTTACCTCAGGTGATAAAAGAGAGAGAGGTCGGAAACCTGCCGATATATATACTCCCTTTGGTCGCCACCTCCCAGGACCGACAAGCAGCTTCCAGTGATACACCTGTCACCTTAAGGACACCCTAAGCCGCCCTCTGGAACTCTCGAGGGTGGATCAGCACATCCCTTGATGAGCCAGATTCCATGACAAACAATACCACCACCGAGGCAACAACCGAGTGGGACGGACTACGATTCTCTTTACTCAACCCAGGAGCTAAAATTTCCGAGGGGAAATTCCCTAAGGCCGAACGCCTTAGGGAATTTCCCCTCGGAATGGAGAGGATGGGATGGGAGTGGAGGGGAGGGAGGTGTTATGAAACAGGAACTGGGACGGGAAAGAAGGTTTGAGGAAGGGAGGAATATGGGTTATTTCGGTTTGGTCCAAGAATGGCTATAAGATCCACTTCCTTAGATCAATAGCCCATTCACCACGTAGAGGGAGAGGCTTTCAGAGCGATATCAGGAATGGCTACTGCAAAAACTCCAGGGATGGATGGGTATTGAAGTTGAATTTCACGTCAAGCTTTGGGAGTTACTGAAAGTGTTTTTGAGGTCTCGTGAATACCATGAAAGAGAGGGGCAGGTTAGTCTCGGCTCAGTCGACAACAGTCGTTGTTCTCGTCCCAAAGGGTAAGTAGCAGTAGAGATTCGTGATTATTAGTCTGTTTCACTTCTATCTTCTGATTAACCCTTTGCTAAGTTGTTGGGAATTTGATTAAAGTGTGTTATGGTGTTTTGTTGTCGCACCGAGCCAGTTATGATGCAGGAGAAAGAGAAGAAGGGAGCTTTGTTCGCCGTTCATTAGAAAGATGAATATGGGTTTGTGGAGGACATTGTGAAGTACGGGAATACTTTGCATTGTGGAGCTTGAGTCCAGGTTAATGAGAGATTAGGGGGTAGTGTTGTACCATTGTGAAAATGTTCAAGGCAGGGTTGTCCACTGTCTGTGATGCTCATAGCGTTTGTGCAGGACCTCTTCTATAGGCTCGTGAGGGAAAGGGTTTCTATTGGGATGATAAGAGTCGGAGGAATAGTTTCTCCAGTAGTTTTGGGGTGTTTATATGATATTACGTATCGGTGAATGAACATACTTATAATAGACGTGAAGTACTTGAAAGGGTGGTAAGTAGTTTATGAGAATACGTCAAGAATGATCGTGAATGTTGATCAGTCTAAAATCTTAGGTAGGAGTAGGTTAGTCGTCAGGATTTTGATAGCACGATCATCACACCGATGGAGGGGACTTTCAAGATTTGTGGGACTATGTACACACACATCAGGGAGGTAACCATAGTAGTAAATGTTTATAATTCTTTTAAAAGTTCACATGTTAATATTACTAGTATTACATTTCATTAAATTGCAGCTGTAAATCGTTGATTATTTTTTCAGAATATGCAAGTTTTCCTGTGAGTCCATTGTGCTGAACCTGTGGTCAAGTCTTGTTTTATGTTAGACTTAAGCATTTTATATCAATTAGGCTTCCGTATTTATTGTAAATTATTGTTAACACAATCTAGAGGAACCAACTTGAGTTCAAGTCTCAGCTTTTTGTCTAATGTTTATTTCTGGATGTCTTTAGTATTGTATGTATTTTGTGTCTGTGTGTTTTGTGTTGTGTATGTATTGTATGGGGGACTGTTATTGTGTATCTGGGATGGTTGACTGTTGTTATACGAGTGTGGTGGATCTTGTTATTGACTCGCTGTTAACTTTCTGTAACCAAAATATTTAGACTTTTTATATATTTAAAAAACACTATATGTTAAGTATATAACGTTTTAAATAAAGTGTAAATTAAAAAAACAAATGAGTATGTAGGTATTTAAAATATTTAAAAATTTCTTAACTCATTTAGGATCCTTTTTGTTTAATCTAATTTCCCTATTAGTAATAAGGATGAAGTTTAAGCAGCTTATATAATGTTTTGAGAAGTCAAATTAGTAACCATGTCCACTGTACTGCTCCACAAGGTAATCCTCCATCAAGTTACCCCAGTCAACTTTTCCGTATAAAATCGGAGGAATCAAAGTCAGTTACTTTGATCTGACTGGAGTTATTAAGGTAATTACTTCAAAGATCCACTGAAAATGAGTAATGACTTTCTTCAAGTTCATGATAAACCTGCAGATTATTAATTAGAGATTCCATGATTGCTAAAATCAAGTCAATCAAATTATCTCCTCTACGTTGTTCTCTCACAAACTGTGTAAAAAAAATTCTGAACCGGTTCTTATATGACTCAACATTCCCTGTCAAAGTGTTCTAATCAATTTGGATAAAATTAAAATTAAATGAAATTCATATCATTTCACAATGAAATTTTTTTTTCATATCTGTGAATGTGCAGAAGGAAAAGCGAAAATACGAATTTTGTGTATTAGATTGAGAGCATAATGTAATATGAAAGCTGCTATTGATTGTTATTAGCACTTGAGCTGCTGGTAGAACCAACCAGTGTGCTGGTTATCCAAGTACGAGAAAGTACATGAAATATCTAATGCACATAGGTACGTCCGTGAATGCACGGTATCCAGAAAAGATTTTTATTGTACCAATAAAAGGCTATTCTGTGTTTTGTCTTTAATAACCCTAAGATTGTTGAGAAAGCGTAAGCATTTATCTATATCAAGATGCATTAATAAGATCTGCAGAGGAAGTTTGTTGACTCGAATCATGGAGGAGCAATAAAGGAAATGGGACGGAGGACAAGCATTGTGTACACGGCAAACACGACGATCCACGGATGGTAGTAACTGCGGGATGCTGTAAGCCATGGAGGACTTAGATGTGTGATGCTGTGAATCTCAGAAGGTCTTAGCTGTGTGATGTTGTGAGTCAAGGAGGATCTTAGCTGTGTGATGCTGTGAGTCACAGAGGGCCTTAGTTGTTTGTTGCTGTGAGGCACAGAGGGTCTTAGTAGTTGTGTGATGCTGTAAGGCACGGAGGGCCTTAGCTGTATGTTGCTGTTAGGCACAGAGCGTCTTAGTTGTGTGATGCTGTAAAGCACAGAGGGCCTTAGCTCTATGTTGCTGGGAAGCATAGACAGTCATATCTGGGTACAGCTGTGTGCTTCGGAGGGTCGTAGCAGTATTACGCTCAACTATGACCAGGACCCTGAGGAATGAGGACGTTGGAAATGGATGATGGTGTGGACGATGGAAATGGATTGTTCACGTAGCTGCCGTTGTGAGAGAAAGTGTTGCACTTTTGTCTCTCATCCGCCCCTATCTTTTGTCCGGTGTTCCCTTTGATTTTGGGGCAATACATGTTTGATTATGGGTGAAAGGAAGACTTTAACACCTGAAAGTATAGCTCAAATTATAGGGCTTCACAAAGCTGGGCACCAGACGAAAGAAATGCTGCACCCAGTTCCTCACTGAACGCTCACACACACTGGAGGACATAATAATCAGAACTGAGTATACTACAAATTCTGATCATAAAATAAAGCAGAAAAATAATGTGAGGGACCTGGTAGTAGTAAAGTCTGAGGATCTCACTTTCAAGGATCACAACAGTGCCACGATCACAACTGCAAAGAAAATGATAGGATGGATAATGAGAACGTTCAAAACAAGAGATGGCAAACCTGTGATGATCCTTTTCAAATCACTTGTTCTCTCTAGGCTGGAATATTGCTTTATATTAACATATCCGTTCAAAGCAGGTGAAATTGCTGTTCTAGAGAATGTACAGAGAACCTTTTCTGCACATATAAGTTCCATCAAACACCTTAACTACTGGGAACGCTTTGAAGTACTTGACTTGTACTCGATGGAACGCAGGCGAGAGAGATATATCATAATCTACACTTTGAAAATCCTAGAAGGAATGGTCCCGAATTTGCACACAGAAATCACTCCCTACGAAAGTAAAAGACTGGACTGGCGATGCAAAATACCCCCAATGAAAAGTAGGGGCGCCATTGGTACACTAAGAGAAAACACCATAAGTGTCCGGAGCCCAAGACTGTTCAACAGCCTCCCACCATACATAAGGGGAATTACCAATAGGCCCCTGGCTGCCTTCAAGAGGGAGATGGACAGATACTTAAAGTCGGTGCTGGATCAGCCGGGCTGTGGTTCGTACGTTGGACTACGTGGGGCCAGCAGTAACAGCCTGGTTGATCAGGCCCTGATCCACCGGGAGGCCTGGTCGTGGACCAGGCCGCAAGGGCGTTGATCCCCGGAATACCTTTCAGGTAGACTTCAGGTCCCAAAACCTAATCTGACTTTTGCCAGAATTAGTCTTTTGTCTTAGCCAGGTAGAACATCTCAGGAGCTTGAAAGATATTCAAGATCCTATAACATATGTGCCAGAGAAGAACCTGGAGCCACAACAAGAAAGTCAGAGGTACATCAGGGAATCTTCTCAAATAATCAAGACTGCCCTAATAATGGGCTGCGTTGTTAAGTTGTAGCTAAGATAATACAGCAAATCATTAGATTTGCTCCAGTGCATTGCAGATCATCGCAGGCTTACATCAGGGAACATAAATTGTTCAGCTGATGCTGACTACTGACAAGGTCAAGAATGCTCACACTGAGAATAGCCCAACTGTAACAAAATATCTAGTGGAAATCTGTCAGCACTAAAGCTCAACAGATAGATAAAGCTCAAAACACTGCAGAGCGGACAGATCCATTACCCAGCAGCGACGTAAGCCTTGGATCTGACATCTCTCCTACACCTAACAGTTCACCTGCCATCACTGCATCAACACCTGCCAGTACACTTGACATCACTGCTTCAAAACCTGCCGTTACACATGGCAGCAGTCCGTCAACTGACGATACCGAGTCATTTTTTTCATCCCCAGAGATTGATGCATCTAATAATCAGGTGACCAACACTGCACCTGAACAAGTTGTTGGTGAAAGCAAGTACGAACTGCAGGGATATATCTGATAGAGGTGGACGAGGGCGTGGAAGACGATGTGGAAGAGAAAGAGCCACCCAACACCATCTCACCTTCCACCAACACAGTACCAGAAAAACGCTCGCCAGGTACATAATCATCGGGCTCACCAGCGGCAGAACCTACAGAGAAATCAGCTGCTGAATCGGCAGCGAAACACGTGCGGTGCAGGATATAGGAGTTTACCCTCCCAGGCACCTAGGCAGTGCTCTCGCTGTCACCAGAGGGGGCACACCACTGACAACAGCTTTCGAGATACCAGGTGCAATTACTGCCACAAGAGGGGAGATCAGGACAAGTGTCGTATGATAAAGAAACTTGACAGACAGGATCACCAGTTCTTTAAAGATTTGTTCTCGGAACAAACTAGCAGGATCTCAGAATTGGTGAACACATTCACACGTCACCCACACTGCTACTACTATCTCTGCTCAGCAGGTAGTTTTGTGCCCCATAGAAGACCACAGAGATACATCACAACTCAAGATAAACACAATCATGAGGAGCCAGTCTATCAGCACTACTTCCTCTTCTCACTCTCCTGTTCTCGTTCTTTTTCCCGCTTTCCTATATACTGGCAACCTCACTCTTTTCTGGTAGTGTAATTTTGTAAATAATAATAATAATAATATAATATCTTTATTTCTACAAGTACATGTACAAGGTATAGAGGCCTAGCTGACATCAATGACATACTACTATATAGAAAGCCCCTTGTTATGCAGAGCATTTCCCGCAAATTAGGTCAGTTTTGTCCCCGAATGCGACCCACACCAGTCCACTAACACCCAGGTACCCATTTTATACTGATGGGTGGGGACACCAGATGTCTTATGGAAACACGTCCCTAATGTTTTCCAGCCGTACCAGAGATTTGAACTCCGGACCTAAGTGTGTGAGGAGTGCGCGCTAGCGATCGAGCTACGGTGTAAGTCAGACCGAAACGTCGTTGTAAGCTCCTCTTTCTTATGTGCAGGTTATTTGTTTACTTCAGCATCGTGGCAGCCAGCATTAAAGGATTCATCACAAACGCTGGAGAGTTCGCTCACAGTTTCGTTAACACTCGATGTCCCGACATGATCGCCGTTGGTGAGACATTTTTGGACGACAGGACTCCGGAAAACTTGGAAGAATTGCTGGCTACACCTCATGGATGAGAAGAGACAAGCAAGGTCAAGGAGATGTTGTCGTGTGCTTCTCTAAAAGCGTTCATGCCCAGCACATTGATGTTGCCATCACCTAGAAATAATGTTCTTCAAGCTATGCATAAACACTAGTACCTCTGTACGTAGAGACCTCAGTTGCAACATGAAGACCCCATCAACTTCCTGATGGAAAACGTGGACTCCCTTCTGCTCCAACACAGATGTCAGCCTATTATAATTGTTGGTGACTTCAACCAACAACTTATAGAGGGATTCTGAGGACCTTCTTGCAGTGTTTGACATATGGAACCTTATTGACTCACCTACTAACATCTCTGCCTTCTACCTCGACCAGTCACTTATCAGCCCCTTGGTTATATTGGATCATCTGACCACAAGGCTGTCTTTACTACAATGAAGATTCCACAGAACGAGGTGAAGAATTTATACGCACAACCTGGCTGTGGGAAAGAGGAAACTGGCCGATCCTTTGCTCTGAGCTCGCCTCCTCCGATTGGAATTCTCTTCTCCAAGGTGATGTCGACAACCAAGTGAATGCCTTCACTGAACGCATCCTTAATATACAACAAGAACACATCCCTCATCCGCATTATGTGACGAAGTCTATAGATCAAGTCTTGGTTCGACTTTCGTTGTCGAGAGGCTGCTACTGCTAAGTACAATGCTTGGAGAACGCATACGAAGCATCTCACTATCTATAACAGCAACCTGCACAAGCAAGCCTGTTGGCAAAGGGAAGAAATCCAAAAGTGGGCCTTCTCTAGATGGGAGGTAGACAGAGAAAGAAAACTGGCGTTAGGTAGAGTGGGCTCCAAAACCTGGTGGTCCTTAGTTAAAAACCGACAAGATTATTCACCTGATGAAATTATTTCACCTCTAAATCGGTAGAATGGGACCATCTGTACTAGCAGTCAGGAGAAAACTGACCTCTTTTCCGAACACTTTGTTGCCAAGATGCAAGTTCCTGATCCAGGAAGGAAACCTCCTTGGCTGGCCGCAAGAACAGTGTCAAAGTTGTCAGAGGTGACAAGGCAGGATGAAGTGTATCTTATCCTTAAATCACTAGACAAGGAAAAAGAAAAGGTTATGGGTCCAGATAAGCTGAGCCCAAGATTGTTGAGTAACTGTGCATATCAGCAATCAACACCTTTTATTCGCATCTATCAGCACTGCCTAGCACAGTGTAAATGGCCTTCTCTTTGGAAAGAGGCAAATGTAGTCCCAGCTCACAAAATGAAGAACAGAGCGGAAAACAGCAAGTGCAGACCAGTGTCACTCCTCACAATCACTGGCAAGATCCTTGAGGCAATACTCTCATGGCAGATGACATCGTTTTCTGACTACCACTCGTTTTTTTGTGACCGTCAATATGTCTTCCGAAAGGGCCTCTCTGTTGCTGATCTGCTGCTAAGCCTCTTTACTAAGTGGCACCAATCACTGGATGATTAGAAAGTCAGCTAGCTGTGTAGTACTGGTACTTTCGACCGAGTATAGCACAAAGGACTCTTGGCAAAACTACATACATAAATAATCGCCGGCTCTGCACTACGATTACCTTGAAAGTATATCAACAAGCACATTTTCAACAGGACAGTCAGCAAGACACTATTGCAGGAATTGTGCAACATGGAAGTATGCTTGGACCATTGCTATGGAATGTCTACTTCAATGACTTTTTTCATCTCATCCCAGAATCCCATGCATATGCAGATGACTGCGATCTGATATTTACTTATCCAAGAGAGGAAATGACAGCTGCTCTAAGTTACATCAATCACCAGCTTACAGCTATATCAGCCTGAGGAAAACAACGGCAGGTCACATTTTTCTCCTGAGAAAACAAAAATGATGATTGTTTCTTGGCACCATGATGGTAATGCAGGAGCAGTTGTAAGAATGAATGGGAGAGTGTTGGTACCCGACTACAAAATTGATATCTTTGGAGTGAAATTTGACTCCAAACTGACTATGAAGAGCCACGTTGTAAATCTTGCAAAGCGGTCAGAAAGCTTACAGAAGTTAAGCGTATCTCGCCAGAATAGGTTGCAAGATTCTGTACGAGGCACACGTACACTCACACCTTGAGTATGCTCCAGTTTCGTAGATTGCCTGTCCGTCATCTCATCTACGACTTCTTGACAGAACAAAGTACAGAGAAAGACGGCTCCTCTCTCGACTGGACCCAGCCTGAATAGATCTATCATTTCAGCAGAGCCTTCAAGAAAGGAAAGATGTGGGTGGCCTTACTGTTATGTACAAGGCCAATATTGTGACAGTACCATACTTGACTTCACTCCGAGGACAGCAAGAAGTGAGCTTCGACACAACAAGACGGGCAGCAAATAGCAACTTCTCTCTGTATCTTTCTCTAGATTATTATTATTATTATTATTATTATTATTATTATTATTATTATTATTATTATTATTATTATTATTATTATTATAATCAAAAGAAGCGCTAAACCACAGGGGTTATAATCTTTCTTTAGAACATCGCTTCATCTGAGATCATTTATTCCTAGGATGACTCGTGTCTGGAACATGTTCATACAGCATAATGACATCATCGAAATAGTTGAGCAAATGAAATTGCTGGCCCACAAATGGCTCTAACTTCATCCTGTTCCCTATTTATATGTCTTATAACAATAAAAAGGCTTTCAAATGAGTTGATGTAGGTAACATCTCTTGACTTGTAAATAAAGTAAGGAACTCTAAACCTAACCATGTAATGTATGGTTAAGTTCTGTAGGGAGTAATTACTCTTTCCCACGAACTGTATCACTGTAGACAACAAAAGCATTTCACCCCTCCATGGAAGATGTGTTCATTTAATATCACATACCTGCAAGTCCCTCCCAAGAAGCTCATTGCTAGTAATCCCTTCCTTAAATCACTTGTTAAAGCAACTGCTCAAGAAGAAATTTCTGGCCTAGCTGGTAGTAATAGTTTATCATAAGTTATAAACACTGATGGATCTAAGCAGGAGTCTACTGGTAGGGCTGCATCTGCTCTTGTTGCCTCCTACCTAGTTAAGAATGAGAGCAACTATATTGAGGTAGACATAAGAATTGACAACCGGGCGTCTACACAGCTAACTGAATTGTTTGCCATTGTACCAGTGCTAAAGCTAACTTATAACATTGACCTTGACTCTATGATTATTGCTGATTCTATGTCATCACTGAAGGGTCTTGACTCACATAATGACTCTGAAAACATGCTCATTAGAAAAAAAAAACAGATATAGATATTGAAAAATCCGGGAAAAAGGAATTAATGCACAATTACTATGGATTTCATCACAGACTGGATTACTCCTTCATGATTTAGTTGATAAGTTAGCCAAAATTTACCCTGAAGATAAATATAGAATATAAAGTTGGTATGTTTGTGTCTAGCATTATGAATAATGTTAGGAGAGATGTAAATAATGAAAGTGAATGTTATAGGAAGGCAGTTAGAAGCCTGAGTAGATCTATAACTCACTATGATAACATGAACGTAGATAAGTATGTTTATGGAGCAACTTGCAAAGTGAACATTGACTGATGCTATAGTGGCCAGGCTTAGGTTTGGTTACAAGTACTTTTGGCAGTTTGACAGACACACAGATGTTGATCAAACCAAATACAAAGTATGTGGCCAGCCCTATGGTGACTGTCTTAAACACTATGTGCTTAATTGTCCACTTACTGAGGAATATAGAGATAGACAGTATAATAACCTATGTGCCATTTCAAGGTATCTTATTAATGACAAATAAGATACCAGATATACTAAGCAAATTTCCTAAATTTACTTGTAACAGATAAGTTAACTGTGGATATAAATCCAGATGTATTCCTGTAAACCCTTTTGTGACCTGGTTCCTAGGCCTTTTGTGACCTGGTTCCTAGGCCTTTTGTGACCTGGTTCCTAGGCCTTTTGTGCATCCAAATCCTCTGGCTCTACCGTTCACATAATTGAAAAACAGTTTTTTCGAAAAAACTGATCCTTCCAGGAAGCAGGAGGTAGAGGAGTGTAGAAAGTGGGACGAGGGGTATCATTTACTTTCAGTATTTTATACGTCGTTATTATATCTCCCCTATCTCTCATGTCCTCCAGTGTCGTCAGGTTGAGTTCCCTTAACCTCTTCTCATAAGACATATCCTTTAGTTCTGGAACTAGTCTTGTTGCAAACTTTTGCACTCTAATTTCTTGCTGTGTTTGACAAGGTGTGGGCTCCATACTATAGCTGCATACTCCAATATGAGCCTAACGTACACTGTGCACAGTGTCGTGAATAACTCCTCACTAAGATGTCGAAACGCTATTCATAGGTTTGTAAGGCATCTGTATGCTGCAGCAGATATTTGGTTGCTGTGGATCTCAAGAGATGTGCTCGGTATAAAGCCACCCCAAGATCTTCTTAACGAGGGAGGTTTGCAGCCTTTGACCCTCGAGCATATACTCCGTCTGAGGTCTTTTCTTGTCCTTCCTCAAGCTTCATGATTTTGAATTTCGTAGGTTAAGCTCCAGGTTTGCATCTTGTCCAGATCCCTTTGTAGTCTTACCTGATCCTCGTCCGCTTGTATTCTCCACATTACCTTTACGTCGTCTGCAAACAGGCACATCTCTGAATCTATCCCTTCTGTTATTTCATTCACATATACAACAAACAGCAGCGGCCCTAGGACTAACCTTCCTGTTATTCATGCCTGATCTCTAGCTTTTTGTACCTGTTTCTTATGTGATACTGCGTTGAAAACTTTCTTAAGACCAAGAAAATGCAGTCTATTCATCCCTCTCTCTCTCCTCTCTTACTTTTGTTACCTTGTCATAGAACTCCAGTAGGCTTGTGACGAAGGATTTTCCATTCCCGAAGCTGTGCTAGTTGTCATGTATGAGCTCATTCCTTTGTAGGTGCTCCACCACTCTTCTGATAATCTTCTCCAAAACCTTACATACTATTCATGTCAGTGACACTGGTCTGTAGTTTAGTGCTGTCTGTCTGTCTCCTTTCTTAAAACTTGGGACTACATTTGCTGTCTTCCACACCTCAGGTAGTTGCACTGTTTTGATAGATTTATTGAAGATTATTGTTAGCTAAACACACAGTGCGTCTGATCTGTGTGTGTGTGTGGGTACTCACCTAATTGTACTCACCTATTTGTGGTTGCAGGGGTCGATTCACAGCTCCTGGCCCCTTCTCTTCGCTGGTCGCTACTAGGTTCACTCTCTCCCTGCTCCATGAGCTTTGTCGTACCTCTTAAAGAGATATATGGATCCTGTTTCCATTACATCACTCTCCAGACTTTTCCACTTTCTGACAACTCAATGACTGAAGAAATACTTTCTAACATCCCTTTGACTCATCTGAGTCTTCAACTTCCAATTGTGACCCTTGTTTCTCTGTCCCCTCTCTGGAACATCCTGTCTCTATCCACCTTGTCTATTCCACGCAGTATTTTGCATGTCGTTATCATGTCTCTTCTAACCCTCTTGTACTCCAGTGTTGTCAGGCCGATTTCCCTTAACCTTTCTTCGAAGGACATTTTCCTTAGCTCTGGAACTAACCTTGTCGCAAATCTTTGCACTTTCTCTAATTTCTTGACGTGCTTGACCAGGTATGGGTTCTAAAATGGTGCTGCATACTCTAGTATGGGCCTGACGTACACGGTGTACAGTGTCTTGAACGATTCCTTACTAAGGTATCGGAACGCCATTCTCAGGTTTGCCAGACGCCCGTATGCTGCAGCAGTTATCTGGTTGATGTGTGCTTCCGGAGACGTGCTCTTTCTCCTTGAGCGAGGTTTGCAGTCTTTGGCCACCTAGCCTATACTCTGTCTGCGGTCTTCTTTGCCCTTCCCCGATCTTCATGACTTTGCATTTGGCGGGGTTAAATTCGAGAAGCCAGTTGTTGGACCAGGTGTCCAGCCTGTCCAGGTCTCTTTGTAGTCCTGCCTGATCCTCATCTAATTTAATTCTCCTCATTAACTTCACATAATCTGGGAACAGGGACATTTCTG
Source organism: Cherax destructor (assembly GCA_009830355.1). Classification (NCBI taxonomy): domain Eukaryota; kingdom Metazoa; phylum Arthropoda; class Malacostraca; order Decapoda; family Parastacidae; genus Cherax; species Cherax destructor. Next base: position 107,277 of record WNWK01005294.1, on the reverse strand, counting down.
AGTCCATCCCGTCCGTCATGTCATTCACATGTACCAAGAATAGCACTGGTTCTAGGACTGACTCCTGTGGGACCCAGCTCGTCACAGGCGCCCATGTATACCTCATCACGTACCAAGACCCGTTGTTGCCACCCTTTCAGTTATTCTCTGATCCATTGCAGTGCCCTTAATGTTATACACGCCTCATCCTCTAGTTTCTGCACTAATTTCTTGTGAGGAACTGTGTCGAAGGCCTTCCTGCAGTCCAAGAAAATGCAATCAACCCACCTCTCTCTCTCGTGTCTTACTTCTGTTACTTTGTCATAGAACTCCAGGTTTGTGACACAGGATTTGCCTTCCATGAATCCGTGCTGGTTGTCGTTTATAATTTTGTTCCGTTCCAGGTGCTCCACCATTCTTTTCCTGATAATCTTCTCCATGACTTTGCACACTATACACGTAAGTGACACTGGTCTATAGTTTAGTGCCTCGTTTCTGTCTGCTTTCTTAAAAATGGGATCTACATTTGCATCTCTGCTCCCTCTCTAAGGACCCACGGGGAGATGTTCGGTCCCATCGCCTTTGAGGTATCAAGGTCACTGAGCAACTTCTTCACCTCCTCCTCAGTTGTGTGTGTGTCATCCAACACTTGGAATATTCCTTGTTGGTGTCCCGCTCTGTTCTGTCTTCCCAGAGTCCTTCCTGTCTCCACTGTAAATACCTCCTTAAATCTTGTGTTGAGCTCCTCACATACCTCTTGATCGTTTCTTGTGAGTTTTCCCCCCCCCCTTCTTTCCTCAGCCTGATCACCTGGTCTTTGACTGTTGTCTTCCTCCTAATGTGACTATACAGTAGTTTCGGGTCAGACTTGACTTTCGATGCTATGTCATTTTCGTACTGTCTCTGGGCCTCCCTCCTTATCTGTGCATACTCGTTTCTGGCTCTTCGACTAATCTCCTTATTTTCCTGGGTCCTTTGTCTTCTGTACTTTTTCCATTCTCTAGTGCACTTAGTCTTTGCCTCCCTGCACCTTTGGGTAAACCAAGGGCTCGTTCTGGTCTTCCCATTATTTCTGTTGCCCTTGGGAACAAACCTTTCCTCTGCTTCCTTGCACTTTGTTGTTACATATTCCATCATTTCGTATACTGACTTTCCTTCCATGTCTCTGTCCCACTGAACCTCCTGCAGGAAGTTCCTCATACCTGTGTAGTCCTCTCTTTTATAGTTTAGCTTTTCCCTTTCAGCTCCCATTGTCCTCTCCACTTGTAACTCTACTATGTACTCAAAGCTCAGAACCACATGGTCACTGGCTCCCAGGGGCCTCTCATATGTGATGTCCTCAATGTCTGAGCTGCTCAGGGTGAACACGAGGTCCAGCCTTGCTTGTTTCGTCCTCTCCTCTCACTCTGGTAGTGTCCCTGACATGTTGGTACATGAGGTTTTCCAGTACCACATCCATTATCTTGGCTCTCCATGTTTCTGGGCCCCCATGTGGCTAAAGGTTTTCCCAATCGATCTCCCTGTGGTTGAAATCGCCCATAACCAGTAACTCTGCTCTTCTCGAGTGAGCTCTCCTTGCCACCTCAGCCAGTGTGTCCACCATTGCTCTGTTGCTCTCTTCATGTTCCTCTCTTGGCCTCCTGCAGTTCTGTGATGGGTTATACATCACTGCAATGACTACCTTATGTTCCCCAGACTGAATTGTACCTACTATGTAATCCCTCTCTCCAATCTCGTCCATGCCTTCCATTTCCTCAAATCTCCATCGGTTCCTTACGAGCATTGCAACCCCTCCTTACCCTCTGGTCCTTCTATCTTTCCTCAGGATCTGATATCCCGGTGGGAAGATTGCGTCTGTTATTGCCTCAGTGAGTTTCGTTTCTGGACTGCTATGATGTCTAAGGAACTTCTCATTGATTCTTTCGTTCCACTCCTCATATTTATTCGTTATTTCATCAGCGTTCGTGTACCAAACCTTCAACTTCGTTTCTGAAACTGTGGTCCTGGGAGAATATTGGGGTTGAAGGAGCGGGAACCCTGGCGGGGGCCTATGGGGTTGCGGTGGGGGTGGGGTTTGTGATGGAGGGTGGGGGCAGAGTGCCCGTAGAGGGTTGCTGTAGGGGTGGGGTTTGTGATGTGAGGGGTGGGGACAGAAGGAACGGTGTTTGGGTGTCGGTTTAAATTGTTCAGTTGCCTTGGGGTTGTCGTGGTTGGAGTCCTGTGTGTGTATGTGTGTACTCACCAAGTTGTATTCACCTAGTTGTGGTTGCAGGGGTCGAGTCACAGCTCCTGGCCCCGCCTCTTCACTGGCCGCTACTCGGTTACTACCCGCTCCATGAGCTTTATCATACCTCTCCTTAAAGCTATGTATAAATCCTGCCTCCACTACATCATCTCTCAGACTATTCCACTTCCTGACAGCTCTGTGACTGAGGAAATACTTCCTAACATCCCTGTGATTCATCTGAGTCTTCAACTTCCAACTGTGACCCCTTGTTGCTGTGTCCCATCTCTGGAACATTGTATCTCTGTCCACCTTGTAGATTCCTCTCAGTATTTTATATGTCGTTATCATATACCCTCTATCTCTCCTGTCTTCCAGTGTCATCAGGTCGATTTTCCTTAACCTCTCCTCGTAGGACATACCCCTTAGCTCAGGGACTATTCTTGTTGCAAACCTTTGCACTTTCTCTAGTTTCCTTACATGCTAGGCTAGGTGAGGGTTCCAAACTGGCGCTGCATACTGCAGTATGGACCTAACGTACACAGTGTATAGGGTCCTGAATGACTCCTTATTAAGATGTCGGAATGCTGTTCTTAGGTTTGCCAGGCACCCATATGCTGCAGCAGTTATTTGGTTGATGTGCGCCTCAGGAGATGTGCCCGGTGTTATACTCATCCCAAGATCCTTTTCCTTGAGTGAGGTTTGTAGGCTCTGGCCCCCTAGACTGTACTCCGTCTGTGGTCTTCTTTGCCCTTCCCCAATCTTCATGACTTTGCACTTGGTGGGGTTGAACTGCAGGAGCCAGTTGCTGGACCAGGCTTGCAGCCTGTCCAGATCCCGCTTTAGTTCTACCTGGTCCTCGTCCGATTGAATTCTTCTCATCAACTTCACATCATCTGGAAACAGGGACACTTCGGACTCTATTCCTTCCGTCATGTCCTTCACAAATACCAGAAACAACACCGGTCTAGACTGATCCCTGTGGCACCCCGCTCGTCACAGGCGCCCACTCTGACACCTCGCCACGTACCATGACTCGCTGTTGTCTTCCTGACAGGTATTCCCTGATCCATTGTAGTGCCTTCCCTGTTATTCCTGCCTGGTCCTCCAGCTTCTGCACTAATCTCTTGTGTGGAACTGTGTGTGTACTCACCTAGTTGTGGTTGCAGGGGTCTAGACATAGCTCCTGGCCCCGCCTCTTCACTGGCCGCTACTGGGTGACTCTCCATGCACCGTGAGCTTTATCATACCTCTTCTTAAATCTATGTATGGAACCTGCCTCCTCCACATCGCTTCCCAAGCTATTCCATTTCCCGACCACTCTGTGACTGAAGAAATACTTCCTAACATCCCTGTGGTTCATCTGAATCTTCAACTTCCAACTGTGTCCCCTTGTTGCTGTGTCCCATCTCTGGAACATTCTGTCTATGTCCACCTTGTCAATTTCTCTCAGTATTTTATATGTCGTTATTATGTCCCCCCTATCTCTCCTGTCCTCCAGTGTCGTCAGGTCGATTTCCCTTAACATCTCCTCAAAGGCCTTGTCCCTTAGCTCCGGGACTAGTCTTGTTGCAAACCTTTGCACTTTCTCTAGCTTCTTTTCGTGCTTGGCTAGGTGTGGGTTCCAAACTGGTGCTGTATACTCCAATATGGGCCTAACGTACACAGTGTACAGGGTCCTGAACGATTCCTTATTAAGATGTCGGAATGCTGTTCGTAGGTTTGCTAGGCGCCCGTATGCTGCAGCAGTTATTTGTTTGATGTGGCCTCAGGAGATGTGCCTGGTGTTATACTCACCCTGGATCTTTTTCCTTGAGTGAGGTTTGTAGTCTCTGGCCCCCTAGACTGTACTCCGTCTGCGGTCTTCTTTGCCCTTCCCCAATCTTCATGATTTTGCACTTGGTAGGGTTGAACTCCAGGAGCCAATTGCTGGACCAGGCTTGCAGCCTGTCCAGATCCCTCTGTAGTTCTGCCTGGTCCTCGTCTGATTGAATTCTCCTCATCAACTTCACATCATCTGCAAACAGGGACACTTCGGAGTGTGTGTGTGTGTGTGAACTCACCTAATTGTACTCACCTAATTGTGTTTGCAGGGGTCGAGACTCAGCTCCTGGCCCCGCCTCTGCGCTGTCCGCTACTTGGTCTCTGCTCTCCCTGCTCCATGAGCTTTATCATACTTTGTCTTAAAACTATGTATGGTTCCCGCCTCCACTATATCGTTCGCTAGACTATTCCACTTCCTAACTACTCTATGGCTGAAGAATTGCTTCCTAACATCCCTTTGACTCATCTGAGTCTTCAGCTTCCAGTTGTGTCCCCTTGTTTCTGTGTTCCCTCTCTGGAACATCCTGTCACTATCTACCTTGTCGATTCCCCGCAGTATTTTGTATGTCGTTATCATGTCTCCTCGAACCCTTCTGTCCTCCAGTGTTGTTAGTCCTATTTCCCTCAACCTTTCTTCATAGGGCAGTCCCCTGAGTTGTGGAACTAGCCTTGTCGCAAACCTTCGCACTTTCTCTAATTTCTTGACATGCTTGACCAGGTGTGGGTTCCAGACTGGTGCTGCATACTCTAGTATGGGCCTGACGTACACGGTGTACTGTGTCTTGAACGATTCCTTGTTATGGTAACGGAACGCTAATCTTAGGTTTGCCAGTCGCCCATATACTGCCGCGGTTATCTGGTTGATGTGTGTTTCCGGAGACGTGCTTGGCGTTATACTCACCCCAAGGTCTTTCTCCTTTGATGAGGTTTGTAGCCTTTGTCCACCTAGTCTGTACTCTGTCAGCGGTCTTCTTTGCCCTTCTCCGATCTTCATGACTTTGCATTTATTTGGGTTAAATTCGAGAAGCCAGTTGCTAGACCAGATGTCCAGATGTGTGTGTGTGTGTATGTTTCCCAGTGAGCACATTTCTCTAGGGGAGATTACATAACATAACAATAAATAACCTTAATTATATTGGTTAAATTTTATCAGATTTTTCATCGTGTTAAAAGTTGCAGAAATGGTTTGATCCTTGAGCGTGCGGGTAGCTCGGCCAGACTCTCAAGTCGGCTCACCTAGCAGCTGCCTCCACTCTTTCCCCCTTTTCAATAACTATTTTTTCTCCTTTGCGTTGATTGCAATACAGTCCCAATACTGACTCAGTAATTCTGAAAACTAAATATTGAAGCTAGAGACAAGAAATCCTTGGCTGAATATTGCTGACACTGTCCTGAGTGATACACTGACACTGTCCTGAGTGATACACTGACACTGTCCTGAGTGATACACTGACACTGTCCTGAGTGATACACTGACACTGTCCTGAGTGATACACTGACACTGTCCTGAGTGATACACTGACACTGTCCTGGTGATACACTGACACTGTCCTGAGTGATACACTGACACTGTCCTGAGTGATACACTGACACTGTCCTGAGTGATACACTGACACTGTCCTGAGTGATACACTGACACTGTCCTGAGAGAGTGATACACTGACACTGTCCTGAGAGAGTGAGACACTGACACTGTCCTGAGTGACACACTGACACTGTCCAGGGTGTGATACACTGTTACGATAAGGGCCTTATCTCTAGGCCTGTTTTGGCCCCTTCTGTAACAACACGTCGACTCAGGCTCTATTCTAATTGTTCTTTAGAAAAATGTCACCTTTTATTTATAATGGGGATTATTAGACTGATCCAACTTAGTAAAATTCATGCTCTTCAATACAAACATATAAATACTTAGAGTATGTTACAAAGTTCTCTTGCAGTGTAAAACATAAAGATACACTATACCAATGTAGCAACTGATATAGTCTCAATAGAAACAGATGTATATTCCTTGAGTAGGGAATTTATATTAAGGCTGAGAGCCTGGATCAACTCATATAAGAGTGTATAAACCTACTTCCTGTCGGGAGTGAGTGTGGGAATCTACTCCTTGTCAGGAGAGGGTGCGTGAACCTACTGACGAGTGACAATGTTTGGTAAACTGACGTCATGTAGGTCACGTGACTGAGGGAGACTGACCAGTACCTGAACAAGTAACCTGCAGTCTAACTAGTGGTTTCCCACTACATGTAAATTACATACGCCTAACAAATATAATATAATATAATAAAATATTAGCATTACCATACATATAATAATGCTAATATTCATAATAAAAATAAAGAGAAATATCCCACTGGAATTTACTCAAATATAAAATATTTCGGGCATAACCCGCAACACCTCCCTCTCACGACCACAGGTCGCACCAGGAACTTTAATTATTAGAAAGTAACGTCCACGGAACTTGTGGAGGAGTGGCCAAAGATGCGATGACAGCTGCGTAATATACAACTTGTCGCATCGTAACTCAGCACTCCTTCGCAAGGTCCGTTGGGAGTCCAATAGTTCCAGAAATACTTAGACAAAAGTACTGCCTTGACAATAATCAAAGACGCATCATCTCCAACACAGTTAGGTTTGGTGACTGGCTCAGACAGTAAGCCTCAACACTTGGTAAGTTTTGAACATGTACAAAATGTTGAAACATTGACCACTGACTGTCCTGAGAGTGATACACTGACACTGTCATGAGAGAGTGACACACTGACACTCTCCTAAGAGTGACACACTGACACTCTTCTAAGAGTGACACACTGACACTCTCCTAAGAGTGACACACTGACACTGTCCTGAGAGAGTGATACACTGACACTGTCCTAAGAGTGATACACTGACACTCTCCTAAGAGTGACACACTGACACTCTCCTAAGAGTGAAACACTGACACTCTCCTAAGAGTGACACACTGACACTCTCCTAAGAGTGACACACTGACACTCTTCTAAGAGTGACACACTGATACTCTCCTAAGAGTGACACACTGACACTGTCCTGAGAGAGTAATACACTGACACTGTCCTAAGAGTGACACACTGACACTGTCCTAAGAGTGATACACTGACACTCTCCTAAGAGTGACACACTGACACTCTCCTAAGTGTGACACACTGACACTCTCCTAAGAGAGTGATACACTGGCACTGTCCTAAGAGTGATACACTGACACTCTCCTAAAAGTGGCACACTGACACTCTACTAAGAGTGACACACTGACACTCTCCTAAGAGTGCACACTGACACTCTCCTAAGAGTGACACACTGACACTCTCCTAAGAGTGACACACTGACACTCTCCTAAGAGTGACACACTGACACTCTCCTAAGAGTGACACACTGACACTCTCCTAAGAGTGACACACTGACACTCTCCTAATAGTGACACATTGACACTCTCCTAAGAGTGACACTTGACACTCTCCTAAGAGTGACACCTGAACTCTCCTAAGAGTGACACACTGACACTCTCCTAAGAGTGACCACTGAACTCTCCTAAGAGTGACACACTGACACTCTCTAAGAGGACACCTGACATACTACTAGTGACACTCTCCTAAGAGTGACACACTGACACTCTCCTAAGAGTGACACACTGACACTCTCCTAAGAGTGACAACTGACACTCTCCTAAGAGTGACAACTGACACTCTCCTAAGAATGACACACTGACACTCTCCTAAGAGTGACACACTGACACTCTCCTAAGAGTGACACACTGACACTCTCCTAAGAGTGACACACTGACACTCTCCTAAGAGTGACACACTGACACTCTCCTAAGAGTGACACACTGACACTCTCCTAAGAGTGACACACTGACACTCCCCTAAGAGTGACACACTGACACTCTCCTAAGTGACACACTGACACTCTGGGGTTAAAGGTCACTTACACTTATTAAGTTTCCAAATATTCTCTCTGTCGGATTTAAGTCCAATGAACTTCCTGGACGGTCATTAAAGTGTAAAAAAGTACAATAAATTAGGTTTTTCTTAGTGTCTGGCAGTGTGGCAAGTGGCACTGTTTCCACGCACAAGTTGCCTCAGCACTTCTTGAATCTGTCCGTGAAATAGTGTCCTTAAAGCGTACTTATTGACTTGCATATTAATGGCGCTTACTGTATATGCTTTCTAGACCACGTGGGAAACATTTTATTGAATCGTCCCATATGCTAAAAAATCTTAAACATGAATCATGATAACTTTCACTCAGTAGATGTTTTAACTTTACCAGTATTCAGTCAGTTGATTCAGTCTTTTACATTACCTGACCTAACCTTTTCTCCTGACACGTCTTCTGATATTTTCTGAGATGTATACAATATTACCTGTGAAGATAAATAAAATATTTGCAACAATCATTGTCATTAATGGATGTACAAAAGTAATTGATTCAGCATATGTCACACTCCCATATAGGCTGCCTCCCAACCAGCGAACCGGGTGCTAAGGGTTTAACGATCAATAGGGTACCTGTCGTTAAATCAGTACCTTGAAGCAGCACCACTGGTGCTGAAGCACCACCACTGGTGCTGAAGCTCCACCACTGGTGCTGAAGCAACGCAACTAGTACTGAAGCACCGCTACTAGTACTGAAGCACCACTAGTACTGAAGCACCGTTACTAGTGCTGAAGCACCACCACTGGTACTGAAGCTCCACCACTGGTGCTGTAGCACCACCAATGGAGCTTAAGCACCAGTAGTACTGAAGCACCACCACTGGTGCTGAAGCACCGCTACTAGTACTGAAGCACCACCACTGGTGCTGAAGCAGGTCAATAACACAAGTCAACAAACTACACATCACTGCTCGATGGTTAACGAGGTCATTACGTTTCTTTGTTTATTTCCCCGTCATCGTGACGCTCCGGTTATTCGCACCTAACATGATATTGCTGCACTAATTAAGCGACTGCAGATTCGTTTCCACTTTTATTTACACGACGCATTGTTGTCTACTGCCATATATTTAAAAGGAGGAGGGTGTTATATTTAAACTATATTATCCCTCTTAAAGAGTATGTTATACTTAGCGTATGAACATTGAAAGGTGTGTATATTTCAGGGTGTATACATGAGGTATATCAGTGTATACTGTTACGTGTAGAGGTATATTTGGAAAAATGGAAGACAAGATAGTGGTGGGAAGTTATAGATATGTGACGTGGTAGGGAAAGGGAAGCTTGTCACGGTGTCCCGTAGCTTGGGTGGTTGCGCACTCAGCTCTCACGTTGAGGTCCGTGGTTTGTTCCCCGGTAATGGTGGAAACATTAGGACGTGTGTCTTTAAGACACCTGCTTTCTCTGTTCACCTATCAGTAAAATAGGTTCCTGGGTGTTAGTTGACTGGTGTGGGTCGCATCCTCGGGACAAAATTGACCTAATTTGCCCGATATGCTCTGCATAATGAACTTCCCATGTAGTATGTCACTGATGTCAGCTACGCTTGTATGCTTTGTTCATGTATTTGTAGAAATATTATTATTATAGGTTATACTGTAATAGTATTCCCGTCTCTGCTGTAACTGTAATATGGAAGACTGGACCTTCCTATCTCAGGAGTTATGCTGCTGGCGTCCAATTACACAACCATTATTGTAATTCTGCTCTGGGAAGCTTAGTTCCGTTTGATGACAGCTTAAGCTCCGTGTGTTGGCAGGTATTGAGCTCCGTGTGTTGGCAGGTATTGAGCTCCGTGTGTTGGCAGGTATTGAGCTCCGTGTGTTGGTAGGTATTGAGTTCCGTATGTTGGCAGGTATTGAGCTCCGTGTGTTGGCAGGTATTGAGCTCCGTGTGTTGGCAGGTGAGCTCCGTGTGTTGGCAGGTATTGAGCTCCGTGTGTTGGCAGGTATTGAGCTCCGTATGTTGGCAGGTATTGAGCTCCGTGTGTTGGCAGGTATTGAGCTCCGTGTGTTGGTAGGTATTGAGTTCCGTATGTTGGCAGGTGAGCTCCGTGTGTTGGCAGGTGAGCTCCGTGTGTTGACAGGTATTGAGCTCTGTGTGTTGGTAGGTATTGAGTTCCGTATGTTGGTAGGCATTGAGCTCCGTATGTTGGCAGGTGAGCTCCGTGTGTTGGCAGGTGAGCTCCGTGTGTTGGCAGGTATTGAGCTCCGTGTGTTGGTAGGTATTGAGCTTCGTGTGTTGGCAGGTATTGAGTTCCGTATGTTGGTAGGCATACTTGAGCTCCGTGATGTTGGCAGGTGAGCTCCGTTGTTGGCAGAGTGAGCTCCGTGTGTTGAGTCTCGTGTGTTGGCAGGATGATGCAGTATTGAGCTTCGTGTGTTGGCAGGTATTGAGACGAGAGATATGACTTAGATACCTTGAGTCTGCTAGTGCATCTGTGGAGTGTTTTGATTCACAAGATTTAGTTATGTTCTTATAAAATATCAATATTGTAACAATAAAATGTATAATATAATCATTAAACAGAACAATTTAAGGAATGTAGATAACATTCTCTAAAGGTTATGTATTAAGTAGTAGTAGTAGTTAGAAATCCTGCATTAGGGGTTGAAACTCCTGAAAAAATACTGACACAGTCTTAGGTGGGCTAAAGTTAGTGTGGCATGCTAAGACTATACAGTGGTACCCAGGATTTCGTACTGCTCCCGACTCGAACAATTATGTAAATGTATTTTTGCAAGTGTATTTGCTAAGTGTATTTTTGGGGGTCTGAAACGAACTAATCTAATTTACATTCGTCATTATGGGAACAAATTCGTTCAGTAACGGCACTCGAACAGCATTCTGGAACAAATTATTGACGAAATCCGGGGTACCAAAGTATTACATTTAATTCGGCGTATGTCACACACCCATATAGGCTGCCTCCCGACCAGTGAACCAGGTGCTAAGGGTTTAACTAGCAGGAGCCCCATCGTTATACCAGTACCTTGGTTCAACCAATCACAAGGAAGACCGCCAAAGCTGTAAAGCGATGTGGTACACCTGTGAAGCAGCCTTGGCAGACTTACCTTCACAACTAGGAATCTATGGTTCTGAACGTGTCTTGTGCTTGCATTCGCCTCATTGAACATAGCTGCAAATATTGTACATACGCTAAACATATATTGTAAACACCAGATTGTTTTGGTGAAGGAAATACACATAAACATATTACAACTAGGACAACTAACACAGCTGAACATTTAAGGATATACTCAAGGAAATGAAAACTTTCATGATAATCAGTGATATCACAAACAAGTGCTAAAGTAAGCCCACAGTAGCAGCGACCTTAGACTTACCCAATTTCTACTACTACTACTACTACTACATTACTACTACTACCCCTATTGCCTCCCTTCACTCCCCTTTCTATCTCTTGTGGCACTAAAAGTACTTCCCCTACTTCCTACTACTACTTCCACTGCCAGCATTACCACTACTTCTTTTTCTTCCTCTCTTGGTCCCTTCCCTGTCCACCTCGCCTATATATACTGGCTACCTTACTCTTTTTTGTTAGTATGACTTGTAAATTGTCCAAATCGGACCGAAACGTCGTCGTAAGCTTCTCTCTCCTATTTGTGGGTTATTTGTGTATCAGAATAATATATCAAGTGCATAATATAATAAGTGCATCAAAGCACCTCTTATTCAGAGGGACTTTGATGCACTTCTTGCAGTGTTTGACTTGGAAAAACTTTTTTGTCTTCCCTACTCAAATCTCTGGCTGCACTTTTGACCCAGTGTTGAGTGATCTATCTCGCAGAAGTCACTTGCAAACCTCTTGTTATGTTGGCCCCTGCGATCACAGGGTTATCTTCACAACACTGAAAATACCAGCAGAATAAGGTGAAGTATCATCACACACGACCTGACTCTGGGAGTGGCGGCCCTGTGCTCGGAGCTGCCGCCTCACGACCTGACTCTGGGAGTAGAGGCCCTGTGCTCGGAGCTGCCGCCTCACGACCTGACTCTGGGAGTGGCGGCCCTGTGCTCGGAGCTGCCGCCTCACGACCTGACTCTGGGAGTGGCGGCCCTGTGCTCGGAGCTGCCGCCTCCAATTGGAATGTTGTTTTCCAAGATACTGTTAATAGATAACTAAGTGAATGCCTTCACTAAATATATCCTTAATCTCCAATACAAGTTCCTCCCTCACCGACACTATGTAACGAAGCCTCGAGATCGGCTTTAGTTTGGCTGTCGTCGCCGAAAATCAGCGACTGTTACGTACGAGGTTTTGGGTAGTTAGAAGAGGTATGCCATTCTCTGTAACAGGAACCACCACAAACAAGGTTGTCGGTCTCTAGATGGAATAACTTTTTAATGATATATTCAGGAATTATATTACATTAACAGATTACTATCATAGCTGCACATAATTATATTCAAGCTCCCTTCATTGGCTGGTTACCCGTGGGTTACCTGTACTCGCTTCAAGGGGTAATTGATCCTGGAGTCCGGTGTCTGACAAGGCCTCCTGGTTGCTTCCCTGGTAGATCAGAATCTTGGTGCCCACCGCCCACAGTCTACCATATGCACCACAGCCTGGCTGATCAAAGCTTGACATGAGGATATTATTGTGTCGCCTCTTGAAGACAGCGAGTAATTCGAACGTAATTCCCATAATGCATTGTGGGAATTTATACATAAATGGTACATAATGCCGACAAGATGAAGAATTTGTAGACGTGTCGCCAACGTCTACAAATGTGCTTCAGCTCCTTCAAGACTACGGTGCTCTTGACTAACACCAGGGCTGAGGGACTGATTACCTTATCTTTTGTATACTAACACCAGGGCTGAGGGACTGATTACCTTATCTTTTGTATACTAACACCAGGGCTGAGGGACTGATTACTATCTTTGTATCTACACAGGGCTGAGGGACTGATTACCTTATCTTTTGTATACTAACACCAGGGCTGAGGGACTGATTACCTTATCTTTTGTATACTAACACCAGGGCTGAGGGACTGATTACCTTATCTTTTGTATACTAACACCAGGGCTGAGGGACTGATTACCTTATCTTTTGTATATAACACCAGGGCTGAGGGACTGATTACCTTATCTTTTGTATACTAACACCAGGGCTGAGGGACTGATTACCTTATCTTTTGTATACTAACACCAGGGCTGAGGGACTGATTACCTTATCTTTTGTATACTAACACCAGGGCTGAGGGACTGATTACCTTATCTTTTGTATATAATTCTTCACATTATTGATAAAATCATTGGCGAAACGTCTGCAAATAAAGATACCCAGATTTTGCACATGTGTTTTATTGCTCATTGTGGGAAGACAATGAATAGTCGTGGTCCCATTACATTTATCGAGCTCTCTCTCTCAGCACACTCATCGCACAGAATATAATGTGTGACAGCTACGTTCTAAGGAATACAGTTCAAAGAACTTCAAGAAAGTGATCCTAATTAATTAGGTACTTGACAGAGTGTATACGATCTTTGACAATATTCTGCCAACGTTCTCTCTCATTCTAAATGTTGGCAGTTAGTACAATTAGTGTTATCCCTGAGGGATTGTAAAATAGAAATATAACTGAATACATAGATGAACCATTATTAGCGTCATCCCAAGTGGATGATTGTTTCCGGCCTTATATTAATTCTGGACTAATTTTAATTCCTCCTTTCGTCGTGGTGTTACATGGTAATATGTGGCCAGAAAATAATCTTATCACAGAACAGGTGGGGCTTAAATTCACAGACCAGTACGTTAACGCAATGGCCTGTGAATTTTAGGACTCGCTATGGGTTCAAATCCCACACGTTCCCTGATTTGTTTGCGATCGTGATATTACGATTTTGTGAGTTAATGTTTGGCCAGTTTAATTAAAGTACAGGTAAATATGTGATATAAGCCTAGAATTGAACATTGATGAGATAAAGTAAGTATGCTACGAGCAGGTGGTAACACCTTCGTAGCATCAATGTGTTCACGCTGGTCATTATAATCAAAACCAAGCGCTAATCCCACAAGGGTCACAGAGCGTTGTAGGGTAGGGTGTGCTTGATTCATTAGAGACTAGAGAAGGTGGAGTCTACCTACCTGGAGGGTTTTCCGGGGGGTCAACGCCCCGGCGGCTATGTCCATGGCCTGGCCTCCCGGTGGATCGGGGCCTGAATATCGAGGCTGTTACTGCTGGCCGCACGTAGTCCAACATATGAACCACAACCCGGCTGATCCGGCACTGACTTTAGGTATCAGTTCAGCTCTCTCTTGAAAGCAGCCAGGGGTCTATTTGTAATTTTTCCCTTATGGCTGTTGGGAGGCTGTTGAACAGTCTTGGGCCCCGGACACTTACTGTGTTTTCTCTATATGTACTAATGGCGCCCCTACTTTTCATTGGAAAATGTTGCACCGCCTGCCCAGTCTTTTGCTTTTATAGGGAGTGATTTCTGTGTGCAGATTAGGGACCAATCCCTCTAATCAGATTACGATGTATCTGAAGTGTAGATTATGATGTATCTGAAGTGTAGATTATGATGTATCTGAAGTGTAGATTATGATGTATCTGAAGTGTAGTTTACGATGTATCTGAAGTGTAGATTATGATGTATCTCTCTCGTCTGCGTTCCCAGTACTTAAGGAGTCTGACGGAACTTATATGTGCAGTAAAGGTTCTCTGTACATTCTCTAAATCTGCGATTTCACCCGCTTTGAATGGAGATGTTATTGTGCAGCAGTATTCTAGTTAAAGTTAGAAAGGGCTGTGAGTAGTGCTAAAGGAATTACCATCAAAGTTTGTGTCAAAAAATCTGTTGCTGTCAAAAAGTCAAACAGGTAATCTGTGTCAAAGGTGGGGCTGTCAGCGAGGAGGGAAGATAAATTAAGTGTGTTAGAGCGGTGACCACATTGGAGGTAAATTCTGCGCACCTGCTGGTAGACAGGACGGTTCAACAGAATATGGCAAACTGAAATTGGTACCTGACAATTCTCACAAGAGTGGAAGTGTGCGGCTCTCCATGAGATCCCTGTGAGTGAGACGAGTGTGGCCGATGCGAAGACGGGAGAGTAGTCTCCCAACCTCGACATTTACGGTAAAATGGCCAGAAACCTAAACTCGGCTTGATAGAATATAATTTGCTATTAATCAACAGTGACCAACGTTGTTGGTGGACATTATTCTTATTTTAAAATATGTTTTAACAGACTTAAATAACATTTTCATCCATATAATAAAGTTAAAAGAATTAATTCATGTTTTGTGAGTGATGAAATATACTCAAATTCATTATAGAAACTTATGTTCATATATGGTTGTTATAATAAGAGAAATGGAAAATTCTAGTATATTTACCCCTCAAGGGAGGTTCCTTGATGCTGGTGGGGAGTTCTTGATCTAAGGAATTGGATCTATACTTCAATTCCTTGAATTAAGGCTGAATACCTTCCCTCCCTCCCCCCATAGGCTCTGTATAATCCATTCCCAATAATAATAATAATAATAATAATAATAATAATAATAATATTAATAATAATAATAATTTAGCATATTTAAATATCAGATAAGTATACTAGTTATTAATGAGAAAATAATCCTTCATGTAATGATACAAAATATAAATAAAATGAAAATAGCATAACATTAGCCGAGGCCACTGTCATCGGCCTTAAGTATTTTTGCTTTTGGTAGTTTGGGTACAGTACAGTTTTATTCGCACGAAAGGGAACTGACAGCTAGGCTACGATCATCAGCAAGATCCTTCACAGCACCTTGACCGGGATGGCTCTCATCATTCTGTGGGTAATACTGTCCAGGGTCAGAGAACTTTCAACTTTTGATAGAATGAACATTTCTCCTGGCGTTCAAAGGCTTTATTTTTTCTGACTTTGTCTGGTCGTAGGAGCCTGGTTGTTGCTCCAGACCTGAGGTCTAGACACGAACATCTCTTGTTCCAGACTTGAGGCCTAGACAAGTACATCTCTTGGTCCAGGTCTGAGGTCTAGACAAGAACATTTCTTGTTCCAGACTTGAGGCCTAGACAAGAACATCTCTTGATCCAGACCTGAGGTCTAGACAAGAACATCACTTGTTCCAGACCTGAGGTCTAGACAAGAACATCTCTTGGTCCAGGTCTGAGGTCTAGACAAGAACATCTCTTGTTCCAGACCTGAGGTCTAGACAAGAACATCTCTTTGTCCAGGTCTGAGGTATAGACAAGAACATCTCTTGATCCAGACCTGAGGTCTAGACAAGAACATCTCTTGCTCCAGACCTGAGGCCTAGACAAGAACATCTCTTGTTCCAGAGCTGAGGTCTAGACAAGAACATCTCTTGCTCCAGACCTGAGGTCTAGACAAGAACATCTCTTGCTCCAGGCCTGAGGTCTAGACAAGAACATCTCTTGCTCCAGACCTGAGGCCTAGACAAGAACATCTCTTGTTCCAGAGCTGAGGTCTAGACAAGAACATTTCTTGCTCCAGACCTGAGGTCTAGACAAGAACATCTCTTGCTCCAGACCTGAGGTCTAGACACGAACATCTCTTTTTCCAGACCTGAGGTCTAGACAAGAGCATCACATGCTCCAGACCTGAGGTCTAGACAAGAGCATCTCTTTCTCCAGACCTGAGGTCTAGACAAAAACATCTCTTGCTCCAGACCTGAGGTCTAGACAAGAACATTTCTTGCTCCAGACCTTAGGTCTAGACAAGAGCATCTCTTGCTCCAGACCTGAGGTCTAGACAAAAACATCTCTTGCTCCAGACTTGAGGTCTAGACAAGAACATCTCTTGCTCCAGACCTGAGGTTTAGATAAGAGCTTCACTTGCTCCAGACCTGAGGTCTAGACAAGAGCAGCTCTTGCTCCAGGCCTGAGGTCTAGACAAGAGCATTCCTTGAATCGGAATACTAATTAGTCAGGCGTCATCGACGTCAGAGTTATTCCCCAGTTTAGGGAGAGCACAAGTTCCATGCTGCCGACCAGTTGATCCTATGCAGGTCCTGGAGTTGCCTATATTGCTGCCTAAGTTTTCTTACTTTCATAGGTTTCAGAATGTAAGTAATGGTCTTCGACGCCTCCATGTCGTCTACGAGAAGCGATTCTTTGCATATTATAGACACCGAATTTTGTGGTAAAGGCAGTCATCCTCGCATGTTCCAGGAGGGTCCGCCTCACATTTTGTCATTATCTGACACTAAGTCTTCGTGAGGTTGATCCAAGAGCAGTTTTCCCCATTTGTCACCATTCCCTGGTGCGAGAGACTTGATATACGCCATTAAAAAGATTTTCAGTCTCCAGTTCAGCTTCACTTGGGGTTGGCACATGCATTAGGTCACCAGTTTCAAGAGAACTTCCACATCCATCCCCCACAACTAGGGGCCAAGAGCTCTCGGATTCCTTGGGCAGCGAACGCATGTTTTTTTACTCTGACAGGGTAATTTTGTTAGGATCTAATACCCTGGCATTTATCGTAACTCTAATCGTGCCGAGTACAATACACGTAACCACCAGATGATGCCTGTCTTCTTCTCAGGGAGTGGTGGTAAAAACACAGCTCTGTTTTTACCAGGAGTAGCACCATCGAGTCTTAAAATCAGAAGCCAAAATCCCTACCTCATGGTGGAAGGACCTCCTACCTGGCACTCTAGCCAGGTAGGTCTATCATTATATCCCCTTTAACAAGGACACCTGCCATGTTAACTGTGATTAACTAATGGTGAACATAAGACACATGTTCAACATCTGGGTATCTTTATTGTACATATGTAGACAGCCTGTACTGTCTGCATAGACATCCTATGCTGTCTGCCAGCTGAGTTCATATTTCGTGCCATGCTCGTGCTGCCACCTATAGGCCCATACCCACTTCAGTCTGCCCCACCATGTTCCTTTCTCACTTCTTGTCCAGGCATCCTAGAGTCAACAAGGCCTACTCCTCTCTCCCTCGCAGGCACATGGCCCACCCGGGTCATGGGCACAAACACACTGCCTGTGTACCCTCTCACGTTATTGCGAATAAAGTAAAAAGCCTCCGAAGTCTTATCATTGCTACCCCGCCCAGCAGGACAATGCAATAATAATTTAGAAAACACATACCCAGATGTTGCACATGTGTATTTTTCATGTTGTCGGTATTGTATACCATTCATATACAGTTTTACCAATGTTGAATTCATGTGACAAGGGTAGAGAGAACATGAGAGATTTGCTCAATTTCTAGTCTGTCTTTAGCAATATCCAACTTCGAGCTGATGTGACCAATCCCTCGAACCGACGCAACTGGCAGAATCTCATTCTTTATTAGTAGCCGCACTGACACCACCTTGTTACCAGGTTGCAAAGAGGCCTAGTTACAGGCAACGTTCACGTCTCCCACCAAGGATGGGTGGCCCAAAAAAGAAAAACTTTTACCATTATTCACTCCTTCACTGTCTTGCCAGAGGTATGCTTACACAGTTATAAAACTGCAACAATAACACCCGTCATTCAGAGTGCAGGCATTGTACTTTCATCTCCAGAGCGCAAGTCCGTCCTGCTGGTTTCCTTGAATCCGGCTCACACATGATTGCTGGAAGTTCAAGCCCCTCTCACACAAAACCTCCTTTACCCCCTCTCCAACCTTTCCTAGGACGACCCCTACCCCGCCGTCCCTTCACTACAGATTTATACACTCTCAAAGTGATTCCATTTTGTTCCATCCTCTCTACAAGTCCGAACCACCTTAACAACCCCTCCTCAGCCCTCTGGATAATAATTTTGGTATTCCCGCACCTCTTCCTAATTTTCAAACTATGAATTCTCTGCATTATATTCACACCATACATTGCCCTCAGACATGACATCTCCACTGCCTCCAGCCTTCTCCTTGTTGCATCATTCACCACTCATGCTTCACACCCATATAAGAGCGTTAGAATAACTATACTCTCATACATTCCCCTCTTTGCTTAATTTGACAAAGTTTTTAGTCTCCATAGACTCGTAAGTGCACCACTCACCTTGTACCCCTCGTCAATTCTATGATTCAATTAATATTACATAGACCCAGCTGCTGATGCGCCCACTCCTAAATGTCTGAATACATTCACCTCCTCCATAATCTCTCCCCCCAATCTGGTATCCAATCTTTTGTTACCTATTTTTTTTATCCTCATCACCTTACTCTTTCTTATATTCACCTTTAATTTTCTTCTTTTACATACCCTACCAAACTCATCAACCAACCTCTGCAACTTCTCTTCAGAATGTCCCAAAAGAACAGTGTCATTAGCAAAGAGCAACTGTGACAACTCCCACTTTGTGTTAGATTCTTTATCTTTTAACCCCACACCTCTTGCCAACACCCGAGCATTCACTTATCTTACAACCCCATCTATAAATATATTGAACAACCACGGTGACATCACACATCCCTGTCTAAGGCCTACTTTTACTGAGAAATAATCTCCTTCTGGAAAATAATCTCCCATTGGAAAACTTGGTTCATATTTACTTGGAGATTTACCGTGTCCTCAATGGTTGACAGTCTCATGTAGATTCTAGTATCGTCTGCGATGCATGACACGGTAGTATGGTTTGCATCTCTGTGTCTGAAATGAGGATACGTAACAGGATGGGGGCGAGTACTGTGCCTTGTGGAACAGAGCTTTTTACTGTTGCACCCTCCGACTTAACTCTGTTTACCATTATAACTCTGAGTTCGATTGGTTAGAAAGTTGAAGATCCATCTATCTACTTTGTCAGTTATTCCTTTATCACGCATTTTGTGCGCTATTACACCATGATCGCACTTGTCAAAGGCTTTTGCAAAATTTGTGTATACTACACCTGCATTATTTTTGTCCTGCAGTGCATCCAAGACCATATCGTAGTGGTCCAGTAGTTGAGGGAGGCAGGATCTAGCTGCTCTTAGCTCATACTACCTTGGATTGTGTAATTGTTGGGAATCCAAGTGACTTGTGTTTATGCTTCTTCGAACTCTTTCAAACAAATTATGATGTGGTAAGTTAGAGCTATTGGTCTATAGTTCTTAGTTATTGCTTTGCTGCCACGTTTAATGTCTGACTGAATACATCCTCTCAAGATTGAGGGACTGATTGTCTCAAACTCCTCGTCATCTCCCACAGCTCTTCCCTGCAGTGGACTAAAGAAACCACTGGCTGGCGAAACGTTTCCAGAATTAAGATTCACAAATGTTGCCAAAGTGTCTAAGTTATTAACTAGGCAGTTTTCTAAATCATTTATATAAACCCTGCATCTCTAAATCCTTTCCCCTATACGTTGTATCATAGACTATGTCTGTGCCTAACCACATCCAGCTCAGTCTATGGAATATACATTTGTCAAAGCATTAACTGGTGTCCTAAATAACTAAATGAATATCAGTCTCTGCTCGATCCGAGGAGAGAATTCCTCGGTTACCCACGCATTCAAATTGTCCAGTGAATCTGTCCCAAGATTCATTACACAAGCACTGAAGATTTGAAGCCGATCGAATATGCCGTTCTCGAGTAATAAAAGAATTTTTTTGAGAAAGGAAACGAAAATATTCTGAAAATAGTAAACTCTCTTCTTGGCAAACTCAAAAAAGCCATAAATATGAGGATTGATTTTTTTTTTGTAATTATTTTTCAAATTTACATTCTATTTAGATTTTTTTACAATCCAGTAAGCAAAATACAAATTTTGATATTTTGAAAATCCCAATTAGTTAAAATTGGCAAACAAGAAAACAGTCTGGTATATTGGAACTCAGCTCAAAATTAATACAAAATACTGCATATTTAGATAAAGCACCATTTATGCATCTATTATATGTGAGTCTAATATTCTGACCACTAGGCTTGAGTGCACCATCTGGATCACTATCTTGAGTGAACCACCTGGATCACTGGCTTGAGTGTACCACCTGGATCACTAGGCTTGAGTGCACCACTTGGATCACTAGGCTCGAGTGCACCACCTGGATCACTAGGCTTGAGTGCACCACCTGGATAACTAGGCTTGAGTGCACCACCTGGATCACTAGGCTTGAGTGCACCACCTGGATCACTAAGCTTGAGTGCACCACCTGGATCACTAGGCTTGAGTGCACCACCTGGATCACTAGGCTTGAGTGCACCAACTGGATCACTAGGCTTGAGCGCACCACCTGAATCACTAGGCTTGAGTGCACCACCTGGATCACTAGGCTTGAGTGCACCACCTGGATCACTAGGCTTGAGTGCACCACCTGGATCACTAGGCTTGAGTGCTCCACCTGGATCACTAGGCTTGAGTGCACCACCTGGATCACTAGGCTTGAGTACACCACCTGGATTACTAGGCTTGAGTGCACCACCTGAATCACTTTGCTTGAGTGCACCACCTGGATCACTAGGCTTGAGTGCACCACCTGGATCACTAGGCTTGAGTGCACCACCTGGATCACAAGGCTTGAGTGCACCACCTGGATAACTAGACATGAGTGCAACACCTGGATCACTAGGCTTGAGCGCACCACCTGTATCACTAGGCTTGAGTGCACAACCTGGATCAATAGGCTTGAGTGCACCACCTGGATCACTAGGCTTGAGTGCACCACCTGGATCACTAGGCTTGAGTGCTCCACCTGGATCACTAGGCTTGAGTGCACCACCTGGATTACTAGGCTTGAGTGCACCACCTGAATCACTAGGCTTGAGTGCACCACCTGGATCACTAGACTTGAGTGCACCACTTGGATCACTAGGCTTGAGTGCACCACCTGGATCACAAGGCTTGAGTGCACCACCTGGATCACTTGGCTAGAGTGCACCACCTGGATAACTAGGCCTGAGTGCACCACCTGGATAACTAGGCTTGAGTGCACCACCTGGATCACTAGGCTTGAGTGTACCACCTGGATCACTAGGCTTGAGTGCACCACCTGGATCACTAGGCTTGAGTGCACCACCCGGATTACTAGGCTTGAGTGCACCACCTGGATCTAGTCTGCTATTTCATTACCAAGTGAGAACTTATGGCGTCAAGTCACACAATTATTATTATTTATTTTTGTTGATTACTGTTGATGATTGTTGATTACTGTTGATTGTTGATTATTTGTTAATTATTTGATTATTGATTATTATTCATTATTGTTGATGACTGTAGAATATTGTTGGTTATTGTTAGTTATTATTTTACAGTGTTGATTTGATGATTACTGTTAATTATTGCTGATTATTGTTGATTATTGTTTATTATTGATTATAATTAGTTTACTTAGATTTCAAAATTGTCGTCTATGGTGGCACTATCGACTTTTTTTTGTAAGGTCGGCCAAAAATAAACAAAGACAGCCGAGAAAAACTGAAATTCTACCAACTAGCGAATCATTCCTCTCCCCCAAATTGATTTACGTTCATATCTCCAATCATTGCTGGGCCCACAAAGGCGGATTAAAGGACTTTTTCCCAAATGTTCTACCCACCCGAGCATTGCCTTTATTGCCAGGCGAGTGTGTTAACGACCAGGCAGGGTACCTGGCGATCATCCTTCGATGGTGCCGAAAAAAAAATTCTCAGAATATTTATAAAAGAATTATTTGGTTCATGAAGCTGTCTAGTCATACCGAATGTCATATGCGCTGGCGGCGTAAGTATATTCAGGTATACTTCGAAGTTCACGTCAATTTAGTATCAATGGATACTTCGTCTCTCTCTCAGATCTGTGTTCTGGTGGTCGTGTTAGCGCTGCACTCTGTGTTCTGGTGGTCGTGTTAGCGCTGCACTCTGTGTTCTGGTGGTCGTGTTAGAGCAGCACTATGTGTTCTGGTGGTCGTGTTAGCACTGCACTCTGTGTTCTGGTGGTCGTGTTAGCTCTGCACTCTGTGTTCTGGTGGTCGTGTTAGCGCTGCACTCTGTGTTCTGGTGGTCGTGTTAGAGCAGCACTCTGTGTTCTGGTGGTCGTGTTAGCGCTGCACTCTGTGTTCTGGTGGTCGTGTTAGCGCTGCACTCTGTGTTCTGGTGGTCGTGTTAGCGCTGCACTCTGTGTTCTGGTGGTCGTGTTAGCGCTGCACTCTGTGTTCTGGTGTTCGTGTTAGCGCTGCACTCTGTGTTCTGGTGGTCGTGTTAGCGCTGCACTCTGTGTTCTGGTGGTCGTGTTAGCGCTGAACTCTGTGTTCTAGTGGTCGTGTTAGCGCTGGACTCTGTGTTCTGGTGGTCGTGTTAGCGCGGCACTCTGTGTTCTGGTGGTCGTGTTAGCGCTGCACTCTGTGTTCTGGTGGTCGTGTTAGCGCTGCACTCTGTGTTCTGGTGGTCGTGTTAGCGCTGCACTCTGTGTTCTGGTGGTCGTGTTAGCTCTGCACTCTGTGTTCTGGTGGTCGTGTTAGCGCTGCACTCTGTGTTCTGGTGGTCGTGTTAGAGCAGCACTCTGTGTTCTGGTGGTCGTGTTAGCGCTGCACTCTGTGTTCTGGTGGTCGTGTTAGCGCTGCACTCTGTGTTCTGGTGGTCGTGTTGCGCTGCACTCTGTGTTCTGGTGGTCGTGTTAGCGCTGCACTCTGTGTTCTGGTGGTCGTGTTAGCGCTGCACTCTGTGTTCTGGTGGTCGTGTTAGCGCTGCACTCTGTGTTCTGGTGTTCGTGTTAGCGCTGCACTCTGTGTTCTGGTGGTCGTGTTAGCGCGGCACTCTGTGTTCTGGTGGTCGTGTTAGCGCTGCACTCTGTGTTCTGGTGGTCGTGTTAGCGCACTCTGTCTGTGGTCGTTAGCGCTGCACTCTGTGTTCTGGTGGTCGTGTTAGCACTGCACTCTGTGTTCTGGTGGTCGTGTTAGCTCTGCACTCTGTGTTCTGGTGGTCGTGTTAGCGCTGCACTCTGTGTTCTGGTGGTCGTGTTAGCGCTGCACTCTGTGTTCTGGTGGTCGTGTTAGCGCTGCACTCTGTGTTCTGGTGGTCGTGTTAGCGCTGCACTCTGTGTTCTGGTGGTCGTGCTAGCGCTGCACTCTGTGTTCTGGTGGTCGTGTAGCGCTGCACTCTGTGTTCTGGTGGTCGTGTTAGCGCTGCACTCTGTGTTCTGGTGGTCGTGTTAGCGCTGCACTCTGTGTTCTGGTGGTCGTGTTAGCGCTGCACTCTGTGTTCTGGTGGTCGTGTAAGCGCGCACTCTGTGTTCTGGTGGTCGTGTTAGCGCTGCACTCTGTTTTCTGGTGGTCGTGTTAGCGCTGCACTCTGTGTTCTGGTGGCCGTGTTAGCGCTGCACTTTGTGTTCTGGTGGTCGTGTTAGCGCTGCACTCTGTGTTCTGGTGGTCGTGTTAGCGCGGCACTCTGTGTTCTGGTGGTCGTGTTAGCGCTGCACTCTGTGTTCTGGTGGTCGTGTTAGCGCTGCACTCTGTGTTCTGGTGGTCGTGTTAGCGCTGCACTCTGTGTTCTGGTGGTCGTGTTAGCGCTGCACTCTGTGTTCTGGTGGTCGTGTTAGCGCGGCACTCTGATCCAAAGTGGCAGTAGTTGTGTGGATATCTGACCGGCTTCGAGTGGTTAACTTTTGTTGTATATAACTTATGGATCGTTGTTGCTGTGGCTCTGCTGTCATTCTCCTGAGGCTGATACGTTTGTTTGTGGACGAGATATTGAAGCAGAGTCATTATTATTTTTGTATGTCTTTGTGATCTGTACTAGACTATTCCTAATTAAGTTTCTTACTGCTATGATCATTTACAGTCGGGATTATGATATTTTGCTTATGTTTCTTATAGCATTAAACTAAGAAAAACGAAACTCTATGAATTTATGTTCTTGAGTTTTTCATAAACATAATATATAGAATTATTTTTTTTAATACAAGTCTTTTATAATTAGCCTCCTGGATCATATTAATTTTAATTGAGTTTTTGATGACTCCATTATTACTCTCGGTATACAGGCCAACCCTGAGGGGTAGTTAGCCCTGATTAATCAGGCTGTTAGTTAATAAAAAGGCAATCACAAGTTATTGCATATAAACCAATATTTTATTTTTAAAATTTATATAATAACATTAGCTAGACAGGTCTTACATACCAGCGATACAAAGCTTTATTTTTCAGACAATTCCACTTTAAATTATTTGTAAACAAAATACATCAGAAACAGATTTACAACTAATCAGATAATGATGAACTTTACAGCAATTCAGATAATAATAATATCCTATATTTTACAGCTAATCAATAATATCACTTTAACCATAAAAATGATACTTTCACTTCAGATAAAGGCTGGTAAATAAACAGAAAGATGACTTAAGCCATACAAGATCATATTGTAAAATTTTACACAAACAGATAATGAGATTTACAGCTAATGCAGATTGATGACCTACAAAATTCGTAAGATGAATTAGGCCCAACTTCATATGAGACTTCACAATGTTGAAACTTTAGATTGCGAAAATATTTTTTTTTTTTTTTTGCTGAAAAATCCTTCAATTCTAATATGCTGTAGACATAAACAAGATCAAGCATTATTTTATTTTACAGAGTACTGAGCGTTTAATAATGTATTGATGCATCAAACACTGAAAGAGGTCCACCATCAAAACATTGTGAAATTTTAAATTACTGAAAACGGTGATATTTGAACTTCATATAAACAGAGAGCAATTTGTAAGTCATTCCGTGGGCGTTTAATGGTTTAATGCAAACACGAAGGAGGGCTCACCTCAAAAATTGGTCACTAACTTCAGCTAATTTAATCATTGCGGAATTACTATTAGTTTTGTTTAATGGTGATTTTACCCTAACACTTAAATAATTCTCATATTGCTAACTCTCAAAAATTATTAAAATTTTATTTGAATACGTAAAAAGATTTTATATTTTAAAAAGTTGAAACAACACAAAAGTTCAGGAACAGACATGTTAAGCAACCAATAATTTAGGAACCAGACCAACCCTGCTACATCTTCAAGCCCGGCGCTACAGGCATGGACAGGCACCTAAAGTCGGTACCTGACCAGCCAGGCTGTGGTTCGTACGTTGGACTGCGTGCGGCCAGCAGTAACAGCCTGGTTGATCAGGCTCTGATCCACAGGGGCGTTGACCCCTGGAACTCTCTCCAGGTAAACTCCAGGTAAACATAGTTATTTTTAAGCAGTGTCATCTCAGCTCACCGTTTATTGAAATCCCATATTTTTGTTTAAAATAGTTGTTAAAAGTTATTATTTTTAGTACGTTGTTGTACCATGGTCTCCAGCAGTGTCTGGCAACCGAGCTTTCTACAGATAATAAACCATACCACGGGTGGGGTTCGAACCCGTGGCCAGAGAGTCTCAAAACTCCAGACAGTGCCTTACGCGACGGTCTGGAGTTTTGAGACTCTCTGACCGCGGGTTGGAACCCCACCCGTGGTATGGTTTGTTGGCAATAGTGTCATTACTAAGCATAAACTCTAAATCCCATTTTTTTATGATTTCCATTTTCTGTCCAGACCATCATGCATTTTCATATATATTTTTTTCCCTTTTTATCCTGCAAGATTGTTTTGCCAATATGCACGAACTCTAACACATATGAATATATTCTTCTTCAAACATGTACTGTACATGGGCAAGGAGCAAACTTATAGTGCAAATTGCAACATAAGTCTGTAATGCAGTTATCAACACTGAAAGCTTGAAGCAAATGGTTCAGAGAATTGACAAGTTGATAAATTAGACACATATGCAACACTTGGGTATCTTTATTGAGGAAACGTTTCGCCACACAGTGGCTTCATCAGTCCAGTACAAAGAAGAATAGTGAAGATCAGAAGGAGACTGAGGTGATCAGTCCCTCAGCCTGAAGTTGATGTAATCAGTCCATCAATCAAGATTAAGAACTGGTCATATTGACTCCAGGCTGACGGACTACCTCAGTCTCCCTCTGATCTTCACTATTCTTTGTATGCAGAAAGTGTACAGTGTAGCGGGCCAAAAACTACAAACCTCACTCACGGAAAAGGATCTTGGAGTGTGTATAATACCAAGCACATCTTCTGAGGCGCACATCAACCAAATAACTGCTGCAGCTTACGGGCAACTGGCAAACCTAAAAATAGCATTCCGACATCTCCGTAAGGAGTCATTCCCGACCCTGTACACCGTGTACGTCAGTCCCATAAATAACAAAAAGGCTCAATACCGTGACTGGAACAATACACACTTACGTCGTCGTAAGCTCCTTTCTCTATGTGGAGGTTATTTGTGTACGTCAGGCCCATATTAGGGTATGCAGCTCCAGTTTGTAACCCTACCCTGACCAAGCACGTCAGGAAACTAGAGAAAGTGCAAAGGTTTTGCAACGAGACTAGTCCCGGAGCTAAGGGGCATGTCCTACGAGGAGACGTTAAGGGAACTCGACCTGACGACACTGGAAGACAGGAGGGACAGGGAGGACATGATAACAACATATAAAATACTGAGAGGAATCGACAAAGTGGACAGAGAGAGAGAATGTTCTAGAGGTGGGACACAGCAACAAGAGGTCACAACTGGAAGTTGAAGACTCAGATGAGTCACAAGGATGTTAGGAAGAATTTCTTCAGTCATTGACCTGTCAGGAAGTGGAACAGTCTGGAGAGTGATGTAGTGCAGGCAGGATCCATGCATAACTTTAAGAAGAGGTACGATAAAGCTAACGGAGCAAGGAGTAACCTAGTGGCGACCAGTGAAGAGGCGGGGCCAGGAGCTATGAATCGACCCTTGCAACCACAATAGGTGAGTACACACACACACACATGTTTGTTGACACAGCTGTCAGTGCCGTCTCAGGTGCCAAGTAGCATTATGATTGACACTTAATAACGGTATTGGGAAATTTCAGCAGGTATTAAATTCATTATTGACATTAATATTTTCGCTGCTGCAACATGTCATTTCTTTTATTTTCATTTCCCTACTTCTAAATATTTAGTAAAACCAATATTTTGCCATATTAAAACACGAGGCCTATCATCAATCAATGAGAATTATTAAAAACAATTTCTGTTGTAGTGTCTATTCAAAAATGACTTCTGAAAACATTGGATTTTTACTTTCATCTGGAATTGATAGTTTTTCTAATAATGGAGAATTGATCGCTCCTATATCAATACCAGTAATCAACATCGGACCTCCGACGAAAGTTATGAAACCATAAATCCTATTTACAGCGACGGGTATTGTGATGCATTTGCCAAGTATTGCTTTTGTGAGTGTCGAGCAGCAATATGAGAGTGTGTTTGCCTCGTCCAATAAGCTTATAAAAGTAACAGTGAAAAATTTAAGCCTTTTGAAGATCCTTCAGTTACAGACCAAAGATTTTGTTCAAAGAGAGATACTAAGATTATATGAGTAACTTAGCTATAATCTTGTTTGAAGTCAAATACAGTTTTCCTAGCAATTTTTAAAGCACCGGCCGTCTCCCACCGAGGTATGGCGACCCAGTAAAGTAAAAGAAACACTTCCCAAGCTTTTCTTTACCTTCGTAGCTAAATACTCGATGTAACACATAGTAAAAAGTTTAACCACAGTAATGTAACAGTTTTTCCAAGTGTTTTAGAGACACCACAAGCTTCGTATACATGAAACTAGAAGGTATGATGATACCGATAATTACCGGTATCGTTATACCTTCTAGTTTCATGTATACGAGTATCCACATTATAAGTAATGTAAGCACAAGTTACATTACTTATATTGAAAGCTCTTCGGTCCCTGGACCTTGGTCACTTGTGTTCTGTCATTCAATACGTATATATGTCTACAGTTTAAGCAGTCTACCCAATCACCTATATCTAATAATTTTCTTATAGCCGCTTAAGACAAGTCCCTGATCTTAAGAGAGCAAACCCAACGACATCCAACACAAAATAATGAGTCATTAATATTCTATACACCACTTCCTTCTGTCATCACTACGACTCGAAAACAGTTTCCTTTTTGAAGGAATATATGAAGGTAATTAGGCTATCTATATATATTTATATCGACTGCATGGCAGGATATGTATCCCTTTTTTATATTAAGTAATCATGTCGACGGAGGAAAGATACACTTTACAGAAAAAGTTATCATTGAGGAAACGTTATCAACACTTAGAGAACGTAAAGTGTACATGAAAATGTATTCTGTGTAGAAAGGAAAAAGTAAGTTAAACTGCTCTACTCTGATCAATTAAACTGCTCTACTCTGATCAATTAAACTGCTCTACTCTAATCAATTAAACTGCTCTACTCTGATCAATTAAACTGCTCTACTCTGATCATTTAAACTGCTCAACTCTGATCAATTGTGAGACTGTGGAATTATATACAAGGCACTGGTAATGAAATCACACCTGGATACTTGCTGAGATATTTGTCTCGTTATGTACAACTCTCCGGCCAAAACCATATATATATGATAATGAACTAGTTAGGCTCAATGACAATTATATATACTCCCACCCACATAACACCTCCATGGCCACCCCACACACACCCTCCGGTCATCCATACCATTTCCCCACAACTTGACACCCACATTGTACTCTTGACACCCACATTGTACTCTTGACACCCACATTGTACTCTTGACACCCACATTGTACTCTTGACACCCACATTGTACTCAACTATTCATCGTCCACTCCTAATCATTTAGTGAGGAACATCAGTAGTCACCCACCCAGTCACCCATCTTGTACACCACCACCCATACCAGACCACTAATACTGCCACCCACACGGTCACCATCACAAGACCACCCATACCAGACCACTAACACTGCCATCAAAACAGGCACCATCACACCAACTCACTGTTTCCAGCCTCCGCAACCTTCCACCCCCACACCCTTCCACCCGCACGCCCTTCCAACACCCACACCCATTCACCTCCACACCCATCCACCTGGAGTCTACCTGGAGAGAATTCCAGGGGTCAACGCCCCCGCGGCCCGGTCTGTGACCAGGCCTTCTGTTGGACCAGAGCCTGATCAACCAGGCTGTTACTGCTGGCCGCACGCAGTCCAACGTACGAACCACAGCCCGGCTGATCAGGTACCGACTTGAGGTGCCTGTCCAGTGCCTGCTTGAAGACAGCCAGGGGTTTGTTGGTAATCCCCCTGATGTATGCTGGGAGGCATTTGAACAATCTTGGGCCCCTCACACTTATTGTGTTGTCCCTCAACGTGCTAGTGGCACCCCTGCTCTTCATTGGGGGGATGTTACATCGCCTGCCGAGTCTTTTGCTTTCGTAGGGAGTGATTTTTGTGTGCAAGTTTGGTACTAAGCCCTCGAGAATTTTCCATGTGTATATAATAATGTATCTCTCCCGCCTGCGTTCTAGAGAGTACAGGTTTAGGAACTTCAAGCGTCCCAGTAGTTGAGGTGGTTTATCGCACTTATGCGTGGGGTGAAGGTTATCTGCACATTTTCAAGGTCAGCAATTTCACCCGCCTTGAAAGATGCAGCAATATTCCAGCCTAGATAGAACAAGCGATCTGTAAAGTGTCAACATGGGCTTGGCATCCCTGGTTTTGAAGGTTCTCATTATCCATCCTGTCATTTTTCGAGCAGATGCAATTGCTACATTGTTATGG
This sequence comes from Cherax destructor, assembly GCA_009830355.1. Classification (NCBI taxonomy): domain Eukaryota; kingdom Metazoa; phylum Arthropoda; class Malacostraca; order Decapoda; family Parastacidae; genus Cherax; species Cherax destructor. Next base: position 76,749 of record WNWK01005294.1, on the reverse strand, counting down.
TCCTTGAAGGTGAGATCCTCTGACATGATCACTCCCAGGTCTTTGACATTAGTTTTTCGCTCTATTGTGTGGTTGGAATTAGTTTTGTACTCCGATGAGATTTTAATTTCTTCATGTTTTCCGTATCTGAGTAATTGAAATTTCTCATCATTGAACTTCATATTGTTTTCTGCAGCCCATTTAAAGATTTGGTTGATGTCTGCTTGGAGTCTTGCAGTGTCTTCAACGGTGGACACTGTCATACAGATTCGGGTGTCATCAGCAAAGGAAGACACAGCACTGTGGCTTATATCCCTGTCAATGTCTGATATGAGGCTGAGGAATAGGATGGGAGCAAGTACTGTGCCTTGTGGAACAGAGCTTTTCACAGTAGCTGCCTCAGACTTTACTCTGTTGACTACTACTCTTTGTGTTCTACATGTTAGGAAATTATAGATCCATCTACCAACTTTTCCTGTTATTCCTTTATCACGCATTTTGTGTGCTATTACACCATGGTCACACTTGTCAAAGGCTTTTGCAAAATCTGTGTATATAACATCTGCATTCTGTTTATCTTCTAGAGCATCCAGGACCTTGTCGTAGTGGTCCAGTAGTTGGGACAGACAGGAGCGGCCTGCTCTAAACCCATGCTGTCCTGGGTTGTGCAATTGATGGGTATCAAGATGGGTGGCGATCTTGCTTCTTAGAACCACATCAAAGATTTTCATGATAGGGGACGTTAGCGCAATTGGTCTGTAGTTCTTTGCTATTGCTTTACTGCCCCCTTTGTGGAGCGGGGCTATGTCTGTTGTTTTTAGTAACTGCGGGACGATCCCAGTGTCCATGCTCCCTCTCCATAGGATGTTAAAAGCATGTGATAGGGGCTTCTTGCAGTTCTTGATGAACACGGAGTTCCATGAGTCTGAGCCTGGAGCGGAGTGCATGGGCATGTCATTTATTGCCTTTTCGAAGTCATTTGGCGTCGTGGTGATGTCAGAAAGGCATGAGTCTGTCAAGTTCTGTGGCACTCTCATAAAAAAATCATTTAGGTTTTCGATTTTCAGTCTGGTTAGTGGCTCGCTAAAAACTGAGTCATACTGGGATTTAAGTAACTCACTCATTTCCTTGCTGTCATCTGTGTAGGACCCATCCCGTTTAAGTAGGGGCCCAATACTGGTTGTTGTTCTCGACCACCACCCACCCCCAACCCTACAAACTCACACCTCTCCACCACCAAAACCCATCCATCTCCACAACCATCACTACCACCACCACTCCTCCACTACCCACACCTATCCACTACCCACATCCCTCCGCCCCAACACCCACCCACCCAAACAACCACCACCACCACCCCTCCACTACCCACATCCCTCCCCCCCAACACCCACCCTGTGGAGGATGGGCTCCTACGATAACATGGAATGTATGGTTCGCTAATACTACTTAGCTTATTGATGAATCCAAGATGTCGCAGCCGCCACCAACACCTTCTCAGGGGATCCATATATGGCCTCAATCTCCACAGGGCTGTAAGGTAAACATATACGTGGTTTATTATAATATATTGCCCCAAAGGAGCATATGTCCATATTTCAGTCTTAGATGGACTGAAAGGCGTTTTATTCACTGTTTTGGACTAAAAAGTCCACGCATAACCGCCGTCCCTAGGTAAAAATTTGAATGTTCTTGAATACAAGAACTGCCCAGTCCCCTGTTTTGACCAGAATATCAAATTCTTACCTTGCTCGTGTAACTTTGAGCGATGGTGTTGGCTCCACCATATACGGCGGAAATGCTGTCTTGATTGTAGAATGCCGCTGAAGAATCACCGTCTTGTTTCGATGGAGTTCACTTGCGATTGTCTCTACGTTTCTCCTTTTTGCAGTCTGAAGCTGCGCACACTTCTGAATATACTGCAATGTTGATGTTATTCACTAAACGCGCTGGAACAGAGTTCTTATCTTATTTCCCGACGTTAGTGGAGATTAAATGATATAACGGACGCGAACGAGTAATGTCTATGTTGATTTACGTCGCCTCGCGCCGCATGACCACTAGAGTCGTATGACCCGTTCTTGCGGTGGCCAAATTCAATCTGACCGCTCGTGCTGCCTTTTGCAGTCTCGTGCAGCCATGTGGTGCCACGAGGTGCCTCGTGGTGCTGTGGTCAGCACAATTCTTGACACACTGTTGACAGTACATCTGGCTTGAATTAAATTGTTTATGCAGCCAGACGCGCCTCCTCTGGCCCTTTCCTAAGGGACGAAAGGGTGAGGGCCCTTAACAAGGGTAGTAAGGGCGCATACCCCCCCCCTTTGGAGAATTTTCTCCACACACCCTCCCAAACAACCACCACCATCACCCCTCCACTACCCACAACCTTCCAGTACCCCCATTTCACCACTACCCCCACCCATTGGAGAAAGTGCGAAGGTTTGCAACAAGACTAGTCCAGGAGCTAAGGAAAATTTCCTACGTGGAGAGGTTAAGGGAAATCAACCTGAAGACACTGGAGAGATAGGAGGGATTTTAGAGATATGATATTGACATATACAATACTGAAAGGAATTGACACGGTGGATAGGGACAGAATGTTTGAGAGATGGGACAGAGCAACAACGGGTCACAGCTGGAATTTGAAAACTCAGCATAGGGATGTTAGGAAGTATTTCTTCAGTCATAAAGTTGTCAGGATGTGGAACAACCTGGAGAGTGATGTAGTGGATGCAGGATTCATACATATCTTCTAGAAGAGATACGATAAAGGTCATGGAGCTGGGAGAGAAAGTGGACCTAATAGCAACCAGTGAAGAGGTGGGAGCAGGTGCTGTGAGACGACCCCTGCAACCACAAATAGGTGAGTACATCGCCACATTGATGCACATCACAATGACAGGAGGGTGAAGGAGGTCACCACACAGGAGGGTGAAGGAGGTCACCACACAGGAGGGTGAAGGAGGTCACCACACAGGAGGGTGAAGGAGGTCACCACACAGGAGGGTGAAGGTCACCACATATGATAGTTAAGATCACTACACATGAGGGCGACAAAAGTCACTACCCAAGTACGATCATGGTGTAATAGGACTCAAAATGAGTACTAAAGGAATAACAAGAAAATAAGATAGATGGATCCTTAACTTTCTAGCCAATAGAACACAGAGTAATGTTAATCAGAGTTTAGTCAGTGAATAGAACTGCTTCACAAGGCAGAGTACTTCTTCACAAGGCAGAGTACTGCTTCACAAGGCAGGTACTGCTTCACAAGGCAGAGTACTGCTTCACAAGGCAGTCTGCTTCAGAGATACTGCTTCACAAGGCAGGTACTGCTTCACAAGGTAAGTCTGCTTCACAAGAGAGTACTGCTTCACAAGGAGAGTCTGCTTCACAAGCTAGTGCTTCAGGCGTCTGTCACAAAGCATAGTACTGCTTCACAAGGCAGAGTACTGCTTCACAAGGCAGAGTACTGCTTCACAAAGACAGCAGAGTACTGCTTCACAAGGCAGAGTACTGCTTCACAAGGCAGAGTACTGCTTCAGGCAGAGTACTGCTTCACAAGGCAGAGTACTGCTTCACAAGCAGGTCTGCTTCAAGCAGTACTGCTTACAAGGCAGAGTACTGCTTCACAAGGCAGAGTACTGCTTCACAGAGGCAGAGTACTGCTTCACAAGGCAGAGTCTGCTTCACAGGCAGAGTGCTGCTTCACAAGGCAGGTCTGCTTCTGAGGCAGAGTGCTGCTTCACAAGGCAGAGTACTGCTTCACAAGGGAGTACTGCTTCTGACAGGCAGTACTGCTTCTAAGGCAGAGTCTGCTTCACAAGGCAGAGTGCTGCTTCACAAGGCAGAGTACTGCTTCACAAGGCAGAGTCTGCTTCACAAGGCAGAGTCTGCTTCACAGGGCAGAGTCTGCTTCTACAAGGCAGGTACTGCTTCAAGGCAGAGTGCTGCTTCACTGAGAGGCTGCTTCAGGCAGTACTGCTTCACAAGGCAGAGTACTGCTTCACAAGGCAGAGTACTGCTTCACAAGGCAGAGTACTGCTTCACAAGGCAGAGTACTGCTTCACAAGGCAGAGTACTGCTTCACAAGGCAGAGTACTGCTTCACAAGGCAGAGTACTGCTTCACAAGGCAGAGTACTGCTTCACAAGGCAGAGTACTGCTTCACAAGAAGCTGCTTCCAGGAGCTGCTTCGGAGGACTGCTTCACAAGGCAGGTGCTGCTTCACAAGGCAGTGCACTGCATCAGGGCAGAGCACTGCTTCAAGGCAGGACTGCTTCACAAGGCAGAGTACTGCTTCCTAGGCAGAGTGACTGCTTCACAGGGCAGAGTACTGCTTCACAAGGCAGAGTACTGCTTCACAAGAGCGAGTGCTGCTTCAGAGGCAGAGTGCTGCTTCCAAGGGCCCAGTCTGCTTACAAGGCAGTGCTGCTTCACAAGGCAGAGTGCTGCTTCTAGCAGGGCGAGGTGCTGCTTCCAAGGCAGGTGCTGCTTCCAAGGCGGATGCTGCTTCAAGGCAGGTGCTGCTTCACAAGGCAGAGTGCTGCTTCTAAGGCAGAGTACTGCTTCACAAGCAGTGCTGCCTGAGGCAGAGCTGCTTCCAGGCAGAGTCTGCTTCAAGGCGAGTGCTGCTTCAGGGCAGTGCTGCTTCACAGGGCAGAGTGCTGCTTCACAAGGCAGGTGCTGCTCAGCAGGCGCCAGAGTGCTGCTTCTAGGCAGGTGCTGCTTCAAGGGCAGGTGCTGCTTCCAGGGCAGAGTGCTGCTTCACAGGCAGTGACTGCTTCACAGGCAGATGCTGCTTCAGGCGAGTGCTGCTTCAGGCAGGTGCTGCTTCCTAGGCGAGTGCTGCTTCACAAGGCGAGTGCTGCTTCTAGGCAGAGTGCTGCTTCTAGGGCAGGTGCTGCTTCTAGGGAGTCTGCTTCAGGCAAGTGCTGCTTCACAGGCAGAGTACTGCTTCACAGGCAGAGTGCTGCTTCTGGAGCAGAGTGCTGCTTCACGAAGGCAGGTGCTGCTTCTGGGCAGAGTGCTGCTTCTGGGGCAGTGCTGCTTCTAGAGGCAGAGTCTGCTCAGGCGGTGCTGCTACAAGGCAGAGTGCTGCTTCTGGCAGGTACTGCTTCAGGGCGAGTGCTGCTTCACAGGCAGGATGCTGCTTCCAAGGGCAGATGCTGCTTCTGGGCAGGTGCTGCTTCACAAGGCGAGAGTGCTGCTTCCAAGGCAGGTGCTGCTTCACAATGGGCGAGTGCTGCTTCAAGGGCAGTGCTGCTTCTAAGGGCGCCGGTAGGCAGTCTGCTTCTGGGGCAGTGCTAGAGTCTGTTCACAGGCAGGTGCTGCTTCACAAGGCAGAGTGCTGCTTCAAAGGAGGCAGGAGTGCTGCTTCTAGGCAGGTACTGCTTCACAAGGCAGTACTGCTTCATAGAGGCAGAGTGCTGCTTCAAAGGCAGAGTGCTGCTTCTAAGGCAGAGTACTGCTTCACAAGGCAGGTACTGCTTCACAAGCAGGTGCTGCTTACAGGCAGTACTGTTCACAAGGCAGGTACTGCTTCCAAGGCAGAGTACTGCTTCTAGGCAGGTACTGCTTCAGCAGTCTGCTCTCAAGGCAGAGTGCTGCTTCCAGGCAGGTCTGCTTCACAAGAGTGCCAGAGTATGCTAAGCATGTCTTCTACAGGCAGAGTCTGCTTCACAAGGCAGAGTACTGCTTCACAAGGCAGTAGTACTGCTTCACAAGGCAGTCTGCTCGCGTTGCTTCCAAGGCAGAGTGCTGCTTCCCAAGGCAGGCTGCTTCAAGGCAGAGTACTGCTTCACAAGGCAGAGTACTGCTTCACAAGGCAGAGTACTGCTTCACAAGGCAGAGTACTGCTTCACAAGGCATAGTACTCGCCCCCATATTTTCCTCATTCTCATATCTAACAGATGAAGAAGTAAACCATGGCGCCGTATCGTTCTTTGTAGACGATACTAGAATTTGCTTGAGAGTCATCCATTGAGAACACTGTGAATCTCCTAGCGGATATAAACCAGGTTTTTTAATGGCCCGCGGAAAATTATATGATGTTCAATGGGGACAAATTTCAACTACTTCCTTTGAAAAACTTTAATTGAAAGCAAGGACGGAGTGTCAAAAAAATTCTAACCACATAATAGAACGAAAAACTAATGTAAAGCAGTTAGGAGCGATATTGTCGGAGGATCTCACCTTCGAGGATCAGGCTCTGATCCAACATGAAGCCTGGTCACAGACCGGGCCGCAGGGGCGTTGACCCCTGGAACTCTCTCGAGGTAAACTCCAGGTAAACACCAACAATGAAATTGATAGGATGGAAAATGAGAACCTTCAAAACAGCCAAGCCACTGATGATTCTCTATAGACTATTTGTTCTATGTAGATTGCAATACTGCTTTGCACTAATGGCCCCTTTCAAGGGAGGTGAAATTGCAGATCTGGAGAATGTTCAGAAGACCTTCACTGCCCGTATTAATTTAGTAAATCGCCTCAATTACTGAGAACCTTTGAAAGCCCTAGACCTGTACTCCTTGGAACGAGAGAAAGGTGTAACATAATGTACACCTGGAAAATGCTAGAGGGATTTGTCCCAAATCTATACACACAAATCGCTCACCTATGAAAGCATAAGATTCTACAGACAATGCAACATCCCCACCAATGAAAACCAGGGGCGCTTTCCTCTTAAATACATATTTAGGTTCATTGAACTTAGATTAGCATATATAATAAAAAAAACTCAGAAGAGTACGTTCAGAAAATAGCACTGAGGAATAAAGTACTGAAGAAAAGGAATAAAGTGAAAATGAGTCGGGTTGGATGTGGTCGAGCTACAAATCTTTATTACAGAGCTTCCAGCATATACATGCTTTCCAATAGTGACAAATTTTACAGCATTCAACATTCTGTATTTTTTTTTATCTCGCTGTTTTGATGTATCATCGACGATATCTTATCAGAAACTATTTCCACCTGTCATATTAAGTTTGCAAATTTCAGACATTTTTGCCACTGGACGCAAATCAAAACAAGATATGCATGCTTAAAAATTCTTTAATATTATACGATAAAGTTGCTGCGCAGCACTTTGCTGCGGTAAAACAAGTTAATAATTTCCCATTAATAGCACGTTTGTCGTGTCGAACACCTGTGCTCACTCATAAAATTTGTGTTGGCAATAAACATATTAGTATAGCCAGCACCTTCCATGCATTTTCACCTTTCATATGTATTAACCAAACAAACAGCACTCACCATTATCTCTACTCGCTTATTGACCAAACAGCACTCACCATTACCTCTACTCGCTTAATGACCAAACAGCACTCTCCATTACCTCTACTCGCTTAATGACCAAGCAAACAGCACTCTCCATTACCTCTACTCGCTTATTGACCAAACAGCACTCTCCATTACCTCTACTCGCTTAATGACCAAGCAAACAGCACTCTCCATTACCTCTACTCGCTTATTGACCAAACAGCACTCTCCATTACCTCTACTCGCTTAATGACCAAGCAAACAGCACTCTCCATTACCTCTACTCGCTTATTGACCAAGCAAACAGCACTCTCCATTACCTCTACTCGCTTATTGACCAAACAACACTATCCATTACCTCTACTCGCTTATTGACCAAGCAAACAGCACTCTCCATTTCCTCTATTTGCTAATTGACCAAACAAACAGCACTTTCCATTTCCTCTACTTGCTAATTGACCAAACAAACAGCACTTTCCATTACCTCTACTCGCTTAATGACCAAGCAAACAGCACTCTCCATTACCTCTACTCGCTTATTGACCAAGCAAACAGCACTCTCCATTACCTTTACTCGCTTATTGACCAAACAACACTCTCCATTACCTCTACTCGCTTATTGACCAAGCAAACAGCACTCTCCATTACCTCTACTCGCTTATTGACCAAACACCACTCTCCATTACCTCTACTCGCTTATTGATCAAGCAAACAGCACTCTCCATTACCTCTACTCGCTTATTGACCAAACACATCAGTCTTTCACCACAACGTTTTCTAAACCTGTATACGAATTAGCTGTGTTAATCCCATTTAGGTCATTCTTGACAAGAATGGGATTCTTGAGCCCCAGTCTGCTCACATGTCACACACTCCGTCTATATGTATTATAATTGTGTCCCTGGAAAAATAAACACAAATGCAGTATAATACGATCCTTTACTGACAACGTTTCGCCAACACAGTGGACTTTATTATGTCACAAACAGATCTACCTGGGTGAATAGTACATGAGTATTTATAGGGTAGAGTCAAGTGGAGAATGCTGGGTAGAAATAAATGGTATAAAATACCGACACAATGGAAAAATAAACACATAAGCAGTATAATGTGATCCTTTATTGACAACGTTTCGCCCACGCAGTGGGCTTTATCGAGTCACAGACAGATCTACCTGGAAAATTGTTGTTGTTGTTGTATGTTCGCCGGTACATCCGGCCCGGGTCTTCTCCAAATGGTGACCCGGCATTGGCCCCCTGGGTAGAGGGTGTCATCTTCTTCTTTCTTTCTTGCTGTGGCTCCCCATGATGGGGAGTGTCTTCTGACGTCGCATCTTCATCAGCAGATCTTGGTACTTCAGGCTGTGGTTCTAACCTGGAAAATGAGTAACATGAAGATATATATAGGGTATAGTCAGGTGGAGAATGCTGGGTCAGGTGGAGAAAGCTGCATGTGACAGTCTTAAAAGTAGTGTGATACTTAAAAACATTGTGTGACTTAAAGGACCTGCAGTGTACCATTCTTGAGTTCTAGGTGGGATAGCGTTGAAGAAGTTTCTTGGCAATAGGTTCAGCTATGTTGTAGAAGCCGTTGTTCTGGTTGAAGTTGTTGGATATACAGATGAGTGATGATTCTAGGATTCTACGGTATTGCGTGTTGTCTTCTCTGGCGATGAGTCTTGCGTTTCTGTAGTTGATTAAATGGTTGTGTAAATTTCGGTGTTGAACACAGGCATTTCTTGAGTCGTCAGATCTGCCTGCGTACTGGTGTTCTGAAATGCGTGTTTGTAGGTCTCTGGATGTTTCGCCAACGTATAATTTGCTGCAGCCATTACAAGGGATTGTGTATACCCCTGCCGTTGATTGAAGCTTTTCCTGTCTGTTACTGGTAATGTCCTTGATGGTGGTGGATGTGGAGGTGGATACTCGGAATGAGGTCTTAGAAAAAATGTTGGAAACGTGTTTGGAAATGGAGTTGGTGGGAAGGACTATGTATCTCTTCTCAGCAGTGTCTTCTCTGGGTGTGTTGAAGATGTTTAATGCCCGTCGTCTGCAGTCTCTAATGAAGTGACGAGGATAGTGAAGTTTGGAAAAAACTTGTTCAATGAGGGAGCATTCTTCTTCAAGGAACTCACTGCTGCAGATTCTGAGTGCGCGCAGGAAAAAGCCTATAATTACACCACGTTTAATTTTGGTGTCGTGGTGAGAGTAGAAGTGGAGAAGATCGTGTTGATTGGTAGGTTTTCGATAGACTTTAAAACGAAGTTCATGGTCAGCTTTGCAGAGAAGAACATCAAGGAAAGGAAGAGTGTTGTCGACTTCTTCTTCTAGTGTAAACTGGATTGATGGCTCGACCTGGTTGAGTTCGTGTTGGAGAGCTTGAACGTTGAAGCGTCTGGGAGTTATGATGAGAATGTCGTCAACATAACGAAGCCAGGTGACAGAAGAGGGAATAATAGTGGAAAATCGCTCGGCTTCCAAATGTTCCATATATAGGTTCGCAAGGACGGCACTAAGTGGCGATCCCATGGATAGTCAAAAGTTTGCTGAAAGAGTTGGTTTTCGAAAGAGAAACATGTAAAGCCCACACATAGCTCAACAAGGTCGATGAAATCGCTGGCTGGAAGAGGAAGATCAAGCGAGTCGTCAATTTTCCTGCGCAAGAGATCGATAGCTTGTGTAGTAGGTACTTTGGTGAATAGGGATGTTACATCAAGGCTGGAGAGTTTCTTGTTTCTGATGTTGATGTTGCGAATGCGATTGAGAAGGTCACCAGAGTGTTTGAGATGTGCTGGACTGATGGTGCCCAAAAGTTTGGAGAGGTGTTTAGCGAGAATTCCTGAGATTTGGTGGGGAGCACTGCCTATTCCCGAGGATATGGGCCTCATTAGTTGCAATTGTGTCCTTTTACCTAACATAATGCCATGTAAAGTTTCTGCCTGTACTATAATGTTATGCTGCGTCATCGGTGCAATTAGACAGTTAAGTTTGCAAAAACTGGATCTGAGTAGGCAAAAGTAATTTTGGTGTCAGGTTATTGGACAGAGTGAGACGTCACTTACTGCAGCCAGGATTAGAAGCCATAAATAACATTAAGAGACCTACCAAGATAAATTTTTGAAAAGGTTTTCCTTGCTTTACTGGAATTTACAAATGTTATATTTTTTTCCACAATCCCACTAACTCACTGGCATGTAAGTTTGTTAGGAATGAGTTAGATTTAGAGTGTTTGAAATACTTGCTCTCTTTGACATAAGTACTGTAGAACCCAATTTTAAAAGCACTTTTCACTGTACAAGAAGAGGCTAGTAGGGTTAGTGCTAGTCATTTAGAGGCTAGTGAGGTGAGTGCTAGTCATGTAGAGACAAGTGAGGTGAGTGCTAGTCATGTAGAGGCAAGTGAGGTGAGTGCTAGTCATGTAGAGGCAAGTGAGGTGAGTGCTAGTCATGTAGAGGCTAGTAGGGTTAGTGCTAGTCATTTAGAGGCTAGTTAGGTGAGTGCTAGTCATGTAGAGGCAAGTGAGGTGAGTGCTAGTCATGTAGAGGCTAGTGAGGTGAGTGCTAGTCATGTAGAGGCAAGTGAGGTGAGTGCTAGTCATGTAGAGGCTAGTGAGGTGAGTGTTAGTCATGTAGAGGCTAGTGAGGTGAGTGCTAGTCATGTAGAGGCAAGTGAGGTGAGTGCTAGTCATGTAGAGGCTAGTGAGGTGAGTGCTAGTCATGTAGAGGCAAGTGAGGTGAGTGCTAGTCATGTAGAGGCTAGTGAGGTGAGTGTTAGTCATGTAGAGGCTAGTGAGGTGAGTGCTAGTCATGTAGAGGCAAGTGAGGTGAGTGCTAATCATGTAGAGGCTAGTGAGGTGAGTGCTAGTCATGTAGAGGCTAGTGAGGTGAGTGCTAGTTATGTAGAGGCTAGTGAGGTGAGTGCTAGTCATGTAGAGGCTAGTGAGGTGAGTGCTAGTCATGTAGAGGCTAGTGAGGTGAGTGCTAGTCATGTAGAGGCTAGTGAGGTGAGTGTTAGTCATGTAGAGGCTAGTGAGGTGAGTGCTAGTTATGTAGAGGCTAGTGAGGTGAGTGCTAGTCATGTAGAGGCTAGTGAGGTGAGTGCTAGTCATGTAGAGGCAAGTGAGGTGAGTGCTAGTCATGTAGAGGCTAGTGAGGTGAGTGCTAGTCATGTAGAGGCTAGTGAGGTGAGTGCTAGTCATGTAGAGGCTAGTGAGGTGAGTGCTAGTTATGTAGAGGCTAGTGAGGTGAGTGCTAGTCATGTAGAGGCTAGTGAGGTGAGTGCTAGTCATGTAGAGGCAAGTGAGGTGAGTGCTAGTCATGTTTTCTTCTTAAATCAACATAGGATATTTTGTATCCAATATGCTTATAGTCTGGACACTTAAAGAAGCATGGGGGGGAAATTAAAGAACCATTGAGTAGGTTCTTACCATGGCATTAACTCTTGTTCAATACCTAGGAGCATTTCCTCGCACAGTCTTGGTCCATTCAGAGTAAGATTTCGTTTTTTTTTTTCATACACAGTATGAAACAAATGCATATCTTATGCAATAGGCTCTGCAAGATCAGTGCAATAATATACCATAATGAGGTAATAGTAATAAGTTGGCACTTAAATTAAACACAATAAAATAATTTTTTTTTATACGTATAGGAGCTATTACCATGATAATAAATATGAATTAACTTATTAATTCACTACCCTATTCACCGTTTTAACATTGTGTTATTCATTACACAGTGCTGTGATAGGTTGAGACATTCTTGCAAAGATCAAGTGAAGGAATCCATCCATCTTAATCTGGATTACTAATAATGAGGTATCAAAAAACTTTTCGCGTTGCCTCAGTTGGAATTTTTCATGTAAACAGTTTTTCCTGTGAGCATTTCTTTACACCCTGACGGACTTTTAAGTTTAAGAAAAGGTCGTGGTGGCTATTTGCAGGAGAGGCGCTCAACAGGTCATCAATATTCCAAAGTGATCATCCGGGGCGAGTGATCATCCGGGGCGAGTGATCATCCGGGGCGAGTGATCATCCGGGGCGAGTGATCATCCGGGGCGAGTGATCATCTGGGGCGAGTGATCATCCGGGGCGAGTGATCATCCGGGGCGAGTGATCATCCGGGGCGAGTGATCATCTGGGGCGAGTGATCATCCGGGGCGAGTGATCATCTGGGGCGAGTGATCATCCGGGGCGAGTGATCATCCAGGCGAGTGATCATCCTGGGCGAGTGATCATCCGGGGCGAGTGATCATCCGGGGCGAGTGATCATCCGGGGCGAGTGATCATCCGGGGCGAGTGATCATCTGGGGCGAGTGATCATCCGGGGCGAGTGATCATCCGGGGCGAGTGATCATCCGGGGCGAGTGATCATCTGGGGCGAGTGATCATCCGGGGCGAGTGATCATCTGGGGCGAGTGATCATCCGGGGCGAGTGATCATCCAGGCGAGTGATCATCCTGGGCGAGTGATCATCCGGGGCGAGTGATCATCCGGGGAAAGTGATCATCTGGGGCGAGTGATCATCCGGGACGAGTGATCATCCGGGGCGAGTGATCATCCGGGGCGAGTGATCATCTGGGGCGAGTGATCATCCGGGCGAGTGATCATCCGGGGCGAGTGATCATCTGGGGCGAGTGATCATCCGGGGTGAGTGATCATCTGGGGCGAGTGATCATCCGGGGAAAGTGATCATCTGGGGCGAGTGATCATCTGGGGCGAGTGATCATCCGGGGCGAGTGATCATCCGGGGCGAGTGATCCACCCTGACAAACATTATGTAGCGACTAGTGAAGAGGTGGGGCCAGGAGCTACGACTCGACTCCAGTAGCCATATAGGTGAGTACTCAGCCTTCTCTAGGGGCTTTCAAGAGAGTACAGGGTTAGTGTGTGCATCTGTATGTCAGTGTCTGTACCTTGGCGTGTTGGCTGTGTATTGGACAGAATCAACATAATTCAGCATTTTGCTTCTAAATGGATCTCTGTCTACAGGGGAAGGAGCTGCGCCCTCTAGTATCTTGCCATCCGGGCCAAAGTAAATGTAAATACATGGTCTGATTTATTCAGCCTATGTTTATATTTACTATAGTTAGATTAATTAAAAAAATGAAACCCAACATTTTAAAATTAACACTTGTTTTCTTGGAAGGTAAGACGTTGTGTGATGGTGTGGAATTTAGAGTCCTTTTCTGAAACAACATCTTCAAGTATTTACATTTTTGTTCACCATGGTTGCTCTCACTCAAGGAAATTCACATCAGAAGATTCCGGCCGCAGCAAGAATGAAAAAGCGTACTTGAAGTAGGCATGTGGTAAACAGGCCTACTTACAGAGTACAAGTACATATAAGTCAGACTTAAAATTTAATTATTGTAATTTATTACCTTTTTTTTGACAAACTTAGTCATAAAAAAATCGAGACAAATTTATTTAATAATATAATTTAGAGTAATATTTCTGTATCTTTTTATCTCAGATATTATTAGCAGAGATATATTTTTTTCGTCTGTAAGAAAGGGTCTTGCGGATTATAATACAAAATACTGAAGGGTACACAATCGATAGAAGTTTTGAAAACAGTTATGAAACGGACTTCAGGCGCTTCAATAATAGATGGCGTAGTCAGAGTCAAACGCCCAGCTTTTGAAATCTTCTTTTCAGAGTGGAATTTTCTGGCTCCTCATTGCAAAATTTCTACTACATCAACAGGCAAATGGATTTTGCAACTTTCTTTAAAGTTTCTGATACCATTTTGATTTTATACGACCGAGACTCAAAATTTGGTCATTTGAAAAACCTCTTATATTATCCTACCTCCACAAGACTTCAAAATGACAATAAATGACATGGCCATGCACTCTGCCCCAGACCCATGGAACTCCGTGTTCATCAAGAACTGCGAGAAGCCCCTATCAGGTGTCTTCAACATTCTATGGAGAGGGAGCATGGACACAGAGGTCATCCCACACACAATAACAACAACACACATAGCCAACTCTACAAAGGTGACAGTAAAGCAATTGTGTTGGTACACTGGGATGAAATTTTTTTTCGAAGAGATAAAATTTTAACTCACATGCAACAAGACTAAAAAAATTAGTTAGTTAATAAGATCAACTAACTTAGACCTAAATGGTGAGTGGAAATTGAAAACTAAGAAGCCTCCTGCTTACACAGCAAGATATTTACACTAAATATCTTTGCTTTCCCTGTGAGATAGTAGAACTAATGTGCAGGAGTAAATAGCCAATGAAAAATTAACTAATTCCTGTTGCATATAGTGCCGGAAATTCCTTAACCACACAAGATATTGTTGCCACCAACTCACAAAGTCTGGGAACTTGATTCATTTTAGTGGAACTGCATCATGGAAGTGGTACTTTGAAACCTATATACTTAATGGTCTCATGAATGGCTAAAGCTGACATATTTGTGGACAGTAGATTAGACAGATATTGGCATCTTAGGACACGGAACACAAAATGAATTCGGTTGAAAAAATTGTGACAAGCATTTTGGCTTATAGTGCTCATGTATCTTTTGTAATAAAATAATATAAACTACAAAGAGATGGTTGAAGATTTTATTGACAATATCGAAGACGTTGTTGCAGAAAGTCCTGGAGATGAAGTGTTGCATTCATGATTTTGAGAGTTTTGAGTAGAAATATAATACGGTAAATGTTTACATCAAGACAGTCACATTACGGGTTCCTTGATTCTTCAGGAACTGCGTCCTAACACGGGTTTTAATCCTAAGATGACGCATCTGAGGATCTCTAAGGGTCTTGCTGTACTCCCAGAGCGTTCCACTGCCATCATTGTATCTGCGCCCTGTGTAGGATGGTCACATTCTGGGCCCTGTGTAGGATGGTCACATTCTGGGCCCTGTGTAGTGTGGTCACATTCTGGGCCCTGTGTAGTGTGGTCACATTCTGGGCCCTGTGTAGTGTGGTCACATTCTGGGCCCTGTGTAAGGTGGTCACATTCTGGGCCCTGTGTAGTGTGGTCACATTCTGGGCCCTGTGTAGTGTGGTCACATTCTGGGCCCTGTGTAGTGTGGTCACATTCTGGGCCCTGTGTAGTGTGGTCACATTCTGGGCCCTGTGTAGTGTGGTCACATTCTGGATCCTGTGTAGTGTGGTCACATTCTGGGCCCTGTGTAAGGTGGTCACATTCTGGGCCCTGTGTAAGGTGGTCACATTCTGGGCCCTGTGTAGTGTGGTCACATTCTGGGCCCTGTGTAGTGTGGTCACATTCTGGGCCCTGTGTAGTGTGGTCACATTCTGCGCCCTGTGTAGTGTGGTCACATTCTGCGCCCTGTGTAGTGTGGTCACATTCTGGGCCCTGTGTAGTGTGGTCACATTCTGGGCCCTGTGTAGTGTGGTCACATTCTGGGCCCTGTGTAGTGTGGTCACATTCTGGGCCCTGTGTAGTGTGGTCACATTCTGGGCCCTGTATAGTGTGGTCACATTCTGGGCCCTGTGTAGTGTGGTCACATTCTGGGCCCTGTGTAGTGTGGTCACATTCTGGGCCCTGTGTAAGGTGGTCACATTCTGGGCCCTGTGTAGTGTGGTCACATTCTGGGCCCTGTGTAAGGTGGTCACATTCTGGGCCCTGTGTAGTGTGGTCACATTCTGGGCCCTGTGTAGTGTGGTCACATTCTGGGCCCTGTGTAAGGTGGTCACATTCTGGGCCCTGTGTAAGGTGGTCACATGACGGAGAAGAGGTCTCAGAGAAGATGAAATGTAGCAAACATTAATGACAACATCTCAAGTTCGCCTCCAGAGAGGACCCAAAATAAATAGATAAGTATTCCATTCAAATGTCTCTCCTCATCTGAATGTCTGTTGATATTATTTTGGATACACTTTAGCTATGAGTTTTCTTTCCAGATGATTTACGATATAATTACATGTATTACAGTTTTCATTATGACATTATTTATTTTTAAATTTTCACATTGCTTTCCTTTCTAATAAAATTTAATTCCCTGAAAACAGATTTCCAATTTGCGACACAACAGCTAATGCCATGGGGAAAACATAGGATTTTTTTTGGATCGACTTACGAAACTACATAAAAATTCATTGAAAACTAAGGTAAACACAGATTTTTACAAAACATTTGACAAACTGTAATTAAACGATATTCTAAAAATATGCTAAAACGGCAATTTTTCAATTTTTAAGTGTATAAAATGCCTGAGCACAGAACAATGGTTATTATTTTAAAAAATCATGGCTCATTCACGACTATAAACTCAATGAGTGAAAATATGGTAATGTAAGCTAGTGGACAAACTACTAACATGATTTAGAAAAGAGCAATTTGACGAGCAGAATGCACTCATGAGCCCGCAGAGTGAACTACAGACTCCTCTCATGAGCCCGCAGAGTGAACTACAGACTCCTCTCATGAGCCCGGAGAGTGAACTACAGACTCCTCTCATGAGATAAGAGAGACACAGTAGATGGGTAGAGTCTTATTAGCAACGAGAGAGGAGAATAAAATTTCAAGTTTTTTTTTCAGCTAGGAGACAGAGAAGTAATTTATAAGCTGTTATCGTGAGCTTGGAGACAGCAGCTCCCAACAGCAGCTCCCAACAGCAGCTCCCAACAGCAGCTCCCGCACTGCTGTACAGATATACCGTGAACATTGCTAAGGCGAGAGTCCCTACTAGAGAAATGATTACTTACCCGCTCTTAGAAAATAGTAATTATTTAGAGGAACACATTAGAGAAAAACATTATTTTGTAAATATGAAGCTCGATACAAAAGAACAAGAAAAAATAACAAGGAAAAGGAAGAGTGGGTAATGTAAGACAGGGCAGAGAAAGGACAGCAAGAAATGAAAAAGCAAAATGAGAAGAACATGAAATTTCAATTATTGGTTTGCCGTTTGCTAAAAATTTGAGTTGAGGTTGTATTGGAAGGGTCAGCTGTTGTTAGACACAGCCTGCCAACTTTTGTTCCTTATATATATATATATATATATATATATATATATATATATATATATATATATATATATATATATATATATATATATATATATATATATATATGTATACATATATATATTGTATGTATGAATGTGTGTGTCTGTACTCACCTAGTTGTGGTTGTAGGGGTCGTGTCACAGCTCCTGGCCCCGCCTCTTCACTGGTCGCTACTAGGGCACTCACATTGCTCCATGAGCTTTATCATACCTCTTCTTAAAGCTATGTATGGATCCTGCCTCCACTACATCACTTCCCAGACTATTACATTTCCTGACAACTCTGTGACTGAAGAAATACTTCCTGACATCCCTGTGATTCATCTGAGCCTTCAGCTTCCAATTGTGACCCCTTGTTGCTGTGTCCCATCTCTGGAACATCCTGTGTCTGTCCACCTTGTCGATCCCTCTTAGTATTTTATATGTCGTTATCATATTCCCTCTCTCTCTTGTCCTACAGTGTCGTCAGGTCGATTTTCCTTAACCTTTCCTCGTAGGACATGACCCTTAGCTCCGGGACTTGCCTCGTTGCAAACCTTTGCACTTTCTCTTGTTTCCTGAAGTTCTTGACCAGGTGTGGGTTCCAAACTGGAGCTGCATACTCTAGTATGAGCCTGACGTACACGGGGTACTGGTTGAAGCGCACATCAACCAGTTATCTGGTTGATGTGCGGCTCAGGAGATGTGGTCGGTATTATACACACTCCAAGTTCCTTTTCTTAGATTAAGGTTTGTAGTCTTCGGCATCCTACACTGTACTCTGTCTGCGGTCTTCTATGCCCTTCCCCGATCTTCATGTTAAAGGAACTTAACCTGATGACACTGGAGGACAGGAGGGATAGGGTGGATATTGAAATGATGTATAAAATACTGAGAGGAATCGGCAAGGTGAACAGGAACTGAATGTTTCAGAAACGGGATACAGGACCAAGAGAAAACAACTGGAAGTTGAAAACTGAGATGAGTTATCGGGATGTTAGGAAGTATTTCTTCAGTCTTAGAGTTGTCAGGAAGTGGAACAATCTGCAGAGTGATGTAGCAGAGGCAGGATCCATACATAACTTTAAGAGAATACGATAAGGCTCTTGAAACAGGGAGAGAGTACCTAATAGGAACCAGCAAAGAGGCGGGAAAGAAGCTTTGGTTCGACCCTTGTCACTACACACACACACACACACACATACACACATACATACACACATTGTACACATACTGTACACACACACTGTGTACGTTAGGCCTATATTGGAGTATGCAGCACCTAGCCAAGCACGTAAGGAAACTAGAGAAAGTGCAAAGGATTGTAACAAGACTAGTCCCGGAGCTAAGAGGTATGTTTTACGAGGAGAGGTGAAGGGAAATTGACCTGACGACACTGGAGGACAGGAGACATAGGGGGGATATGATAACGACATATAAAATACTGAGAGGAATCAACAAGGTGGACAGAAACAGGATGTTCCAGAGATGGTACACAGATATAAGGTTCACATTTTTAAGTTGAAGACTCAGATGAATCACAGGGATGTTAGGAAGTATTTCTTCAGTCACAGAGTTGTCAGGAAATGGAATAGTCTGGGAAGTGATGTTATAGAGGCAGGATCCATACATATCTTTAAGAAGAGATATGATAAAGCTCATGGAGCAGGAAGAGTGACCTAGTAGCGACCAGTGAAGAGGCGGGGCCAGGAGCTGTGACTCGACCCCTGCAACTACAACTAGGTGAGTAACTAGGCGAGTACACACGCACAACGTAACTAGGAGAAAGATAAAGAAAGTTTTTTATTGAGCTGTATACATCTAAGGCAATGGGACTTGACAATCTGTCCCCATGGATTCTGCATGATGGAGCAGAATAACTAGAATCTACATCAAGTCAATGGATACATCATCAGAGATCTAGAAGACAGTGAATGTAGTCCCAGTCTGAAGGTGTTGAGCTGCAGAGCAGTTTCCTTGACATGTATACCAGGCAAGATAAAGGAGATGATAATAATCATAAGAAATGTAGAATACTTAAGAGATACTGTGTTTTTATCGAGGGATCAGGGATGACAACTCTTGCTTTATCAGTACGAGTAAAAGTAATAGATGCGAGACAGGAGTGGGATGGATGGATACATTTATTTTCTTAGACAGTTTGAAGATATTTGATACTTAACCACACAAGCCACATGACTGTTGGCAGCGCACTCAGCTTACACACTGAGTTTCCGTGGTTCGATCCCAAGCACGGGAGGAAACGTTTCTTTACACCTGCTGCCTCTGTTCACCTAGCAGTAAATAGGTACCTGGGTGTTAGTCGAGCGTTGAGCGTCGTGTCCTGCGGGGTGGTATACCTCAGATAGAGCTGAGGTTTGTAATGGAACTGAGGTACGATAACAGCTCATAGCCTGTAAAACTGATTTATGAAAAGAAAGAGGCTGGTGCAATATCTTAAGGTAGAAGATAGACGAGATCCTTTAAACCTGAGAGTATCTTTGTGGAAGCAAACAAAGAATGGTTATCTGGGAAGAGAGATGGGATTTTTAACCCCGGAGGGTTACCCACCCAGGATAACCTAACAAAGTGCGTCATCGAGGACTATCTAACTTATTTTCTCTGGGGCCATTAAATCTTGTCCCCCAGGATGCGACCCACACCAGTCGACTAACATCCAGATACTTGCTAGGTGAACGGTCAACAGGTGTAAGGAAACACGCCCATTGTTTTCACCCTTCCCGGGGATCGAACCACGGACACTTAGTGTGTGAGGCGAGAGTGTTGCCTACCAGGCCACGGGACCCGTAACGGTGAGATTAACTATTGGAGTTCCACAGGTATTAGCATTTAGACAAGCACTGTTTCTTTTTTAAGAGAATATCAATATAGATGGAACTGAAAAACATGTATCCGTGTTTGCTGATGTAAAAATGAGAATAAAGACAGATTTGGAAAGGGAAATGCTCTTCATGGATCCGGACCGACTGAAAGATTGGTGGATTAAGTGGTTGCTGGAATTCAACCTCAACAAATTCAATGCTAAGAAGATTGATGTGGCAAGAGGAAGCTACATGGTGTATATTATGTATGTAGTGGGAAGGGGAGGGGGTCAGAGGCTGCAGACTTCAAAGAGAAAGACCAATGTCTAGGTCATGTGGAAGGTATATAAGCAGAGGTTTACAGTAGCCGCATTACCTCAGCAGCCAATACTCGTCTGGCAAATCTTAGAGTTGCCTTCGGAAATCTCAACAGTCATTCTGGGCTCTTGGTATAACATATTTCAGGCTCATCTTGGAATATATAGCACTTGTGTGGAACACAAGCCTGAAAAGGCATATTAAAATTTTCGATAAAGTTCAGAAATATGTAGCTAGACTTTTCCCAGATATAAGGAGAATTTAATACTAGGAGAGGCAAACGGAATTGAATCTAATGACAATGTTGAACATAACCAGAATACCGCAAAGAGCCAAGTACTCAGGAAAACTGATAGGGTAGATAGGAACTGACTGAAAGGCTAAAACAGGTCCTGTGGAACACGGATGTTTAAAACCCTGAGTCACAAGGATGGCAAAGTATTTCTTCAAGGAGAGTGGTCTGAAATTATCACCACGAGGAACTCGAAAATCAGGCTTCATACATAGATTTAGGAGGAGGTATGACGGGCCCATGATAGTATGGAGTAAATCTGGCAGGCAGCGGGTTGAGAAGATAGGATTCGACATCTTAATAAGGAGTCATTCACGACACTGTACGTCGTGTACATAAGGCCTATACTGAAATATGCAACATTAGGATAGAACCAACACCTGGTCAAGCATGTCAGGAAATTGGAGAAAGTACAAAGGTTTGTAACAAAACTAATCCAGGAGCTAAGGGGCATGTCCTATGAGAAGAGATTGAGGGAACTCAACATGATGGCACTGGAGAAGGAGAGGGAAAGGATATCACAAAAACGTACAAAATGTTCAGAGGAACTGAAAAGGTGAACAGGGACAGTATGTTTCAGAGGTGAGAAATAGGAACAAGAGGGCATAGCTGAAAGTTGAAAACCCAGATGAGTCATAGAGATGGTAAGAAGCATTTCTTCAGCCATAAAGTTATTAGGAAGTGGATTAATGTGAAGTGTGAAGTGGAAGAGATGGGATCCATCAAAGAAGAGGTTAGACAAGGCTCTTTAAGCCAAGAGAGAGTGGACCTAGTAACGACCAACGGCGAGGCGGGGCCATGAACTGTGAATCAACCCCTGCTACCACATATAGGTGAGAGCACACATGCATTATAAACTCTTCCAAGTAGATTTCCAAAGGTACTGTATATTCTTCTGCCATTTCTATAGAAAAGTGTCAACTTAATCTCGTAATTAACCCGGTGCTAAAGGTTTCTAGGAAATCCCCAGATTTCAGCATACAGGTTGTAGGCAATAATCAACCTTCCAGCTCTTGTTTTTTTAATACCCTTTAAGCCTTACCTTCTTCCATTGACGTAAAACATACTCCAAAAAATATTTCGGAGCAATATTTTCACTGATATTTAGGTATTTTTTTTTAAACATTTTAGTCAAATAATTGTATCCAAATAATTATCATGAATTAGAATAGTTGATATTTTTTCCATTTCTTCTTTCAAATATTTTTTACTGCAGTATGTGCTAGATGCAGCTAGGTCTGCAATATGTGCTAGATGCAGCTAGGTCTGCAATATGTGCTAGATGCAGCTAGGTCTGCAGTATGTGCTAGATGCAGCTAGGTCTGCAATATGTGCTAGATGCAGCTAGGTCTGCAATATGTGCTAGATGCAGCTAGGTCTGCAAATGTCTAGATGCAGCTAGGTCTGCAATATGTGCTAGATGCAGCTAGGTCTGCAATATGTGCTAGATGCAGCTAGGTCTGCATATGTGCTAGATGCAGCTAGGTCTGCAATATTGCTAGATGCAGCTAGGTCTGCAATATGTGCTAGATGCAGCTAGGTCTGCAATATGTGCTAGATGCAGCTAGGTCTGCAATATGTGACAGATGCAGCTAGGTCTGCAAATGTGCTAGATGCAGCTAGGTCTGCAATATGTGCTAGATGCAGCTAGGTCTGCAATATGTGCTAGATGCAGCTAGGTCTGCAATATGTGCTAGATGCAGCTAGGTCTGCAATATGTGCTAGATGCAGCTAGGTCTGCAATATGTGCTAGATGCAGCTAGGTCTGCAATATGTGCTAGATGCAGCTAGGTCTGCAATATGTGCTAGATGCAGCTAGGTCTGCAATATGTGCTAGATGCAGCTAGGTCTGCAATATGTGCTAGATGCAGCTAGGTCTGCAATATGTGCTAGATGCAGCTAGGTCTGCAATATGTGCTAGATGCAGCTAGGTCTGCAATATGTGCTAGATGCAGCTAGGTCTGCAATATGTGCTAGATGCAGCTAGGTCTGCAATATGTGCTAGATGCAGCTAGGTCTGCAATATGTGCTAGATGCAGCTAGGTCTGCAATATGTGCTAGATGCAGCTAGGTCTGCAATATGTGCTAGATGCAGCTAGGTCTGCAGTATGTGCTAGATGCAGCTAGGTCTGCAATATGTGCTAGATGCAGCTAGGTCTGCCAAAGAAAACCTCTAACCTTATAAATGCTTATAGGGTTCACAAATCAAACCATCAAATAGACAGGACCAGAGTTTGTCTGCTAACTTAACAAAAGATATAGGAAGAAGCTTTTAAAAACCGCTGCTATATTGTCCGCTAAGAATATCAAACATAGCACAAGACACCTCCACTTGCCCATTTACCCTAAACCCTGTTACAACAAACAGAAATCTCGCTTCTGATCAGAGGCGGATTAAGAATTTGTCGGGCCCTGGGCTAGAAGTACTGAGGCTTCCCAGTGATATTTTTAAAAGGAAATGAAATTAATCACAACAGTCAACAGTTCATCATGTAAGTGATGTAATAACAAACTATAATGATAAAAGTACAGCAGTAACTGTGAACAATTTTCATTTAATCTCTGGAGGCCCTCCAGCTGACGGAGGCCCCTGGGCTGCAGCCCCTAAAGTCCTTGCCTTAATCCGGCCCTGCTTCTGATAGTCATGGTGGTCTCCTGCAGGGCACCTTGGTCTTTCCCACCACGCTCTTCTCCACAACTATATACACATTGCTCAGTGTGTTGATTTTGTAAAGTTGATTAAGCGATATTTGGGAAAGACCTAGTAAAATGTGAAGGCATATTTTGCTACGTGTTTTTCTCTGTTATTCGATCTCTTGTTGTCATTTTCTGCAGAGGAAATGTATGAACTACTGGATGGAAAAGTAATTAAATGATTTGCTAATATCATTTATTGACGATTAAATCAAACTCTACGACAAAGATAAAATTTATGCAATATATATATATATATAAAGTTATCTAGAGCTAAAAGAAAAGCGTCTGGAGGAAAGAGGTGGAGCAGCATCAGCGAGTTCATGAAACTAGACATGTGGAACGAGTGAGATATCAAACTATAGGCAAAGAAAATTAATTTTTCTCACTGTAATAAAAAAAAACATATATTAACAAGAAAGTCTACTGGGTGGTTTCTAAAATGAGCAAAAACATTATTTTTTATAGAGGAATAAAGAAAAGAGCCTGTAAATTTATTATACCAACTGTACGATTTGAAAAAAAAGTGAATTAAAACTAATTTCATATACATAAAAAAAATTCCAAAAATAGGAATTGCTTGCTACTTGACAATGAGGGTTACAAATATGGGGAATGAAGAAGAGAAAAACTGTATATCAACACAAATTTTTGCACATTGCTTCTTCCCTGTCGTAGAAGACTGATATGTTCGTAAGACATAATTTATGTCCTAACTCCATGCAATTTGTCTTTTATTTATACTCAAGACAGGAAATGTTGGAGACTTTGCATTGAAGAGAAAATGAAACAGTGAGAGGAAAATCAAGCATTTTTCTGGCTCTTGCTTTATTTTTTCTACCGAGGTATTTTCTTCCGGGCGAATGTATTAATTCATAAATCATATATTTTTCCCCTCTTTTGCATAAGGCATTGTCAGGCCAAACATCACGAGCCTAGTGGCCAGCCTTTGTTCTGTGATGAATAGCGAAGGTCGCAGCGCGTTTGTTTGTGTTGTCAGGAGATGATTATTATTTAAGGGAGGATGACAAGTCGCCCTCACCTGTCTTGGGACTCAGAATAATTAATATCGCACCTGCTGAGAGTAGCCAAAGATAGTGTAGGTCATTCACCTTGAGTTCAAAGGCGTGTGGACGAGCTTCCAGCTATTACAACTCACATTCACCTTTCTTGTCCGTCGCTCCTACATTTACTATTTAAAACATGTTATTAATTCCTGGCATCCTAGACCGTATTTCGTCTTCTTGGTAACCATCTTCAAGAACTAATTTACAACATTTTCTCTACCATTTCCGGTCAAATACAGTTCTCTTCCATAATTATTCTTTACTGTTCGAGTCTACACTTTATTTAATTGTAATGACTGTTCACTAACACTGGAGTTTCCATTATTATTGTCAGTGCTCCCTGGAAGAGAAACCTATTTTCGGGTACCTAGAGTAGAGTAATAAAAAGGGATCTTTACAGTACAATGTACCCAGCATGATGCAATATCTGTACACATTATGTATGTATATCAAGAATGCTAGAAAAAAATGCCTACCATAATGGTTGTTAATTCTTATGCCTACCATAATGGTTGTTAATTCCTATGCCTACCATAATGGTTGTTAATTCTTATGCCTACCATCATGGTTGTTATAGTTCATGTCGAGCAGATGCGCTGGTAGAATCCCGCTAAGATGAACCAGTCAATATAATGTGATTTATTACGAAAACGTAAGCGAAAACTTTCTTTCCGAGCAGTTTCCTTAGTAAGTGATATAGGGAAGCTTATATTTGTGATGAGCTTCTTGGCAAGAGTCTCAAGACATGGGGTGACGTGCTCTTCATGTCTTCGGAGATATTGTTAGTGCATGACTATATCTCACAACCTCAACATGCTAAGTGTCCTCACAACCTTAACATGCTAAGTGTCCTCACCACCTCAACACGCTAAGTGTCCTCACCACCTCAACACGCTAAGTGTCCTCACCACCTCAACACGCTAAGTGTCCTCACCACCTCAACATGCTAAGTGTCCTCACAACCTTAACATGCTAAGTGTCCTCACCACCTCAACACGCTAAGTGTCCTCACAACCTTAACATGCTAAGTGTCCTCACCACCTCAACATGCTAAGTGTCCTCACAACCTTAACATGCTAAGTGTCCTCACCACCTCAACACGCTAAGTGTCCTCACCACCTCAACACGCTAAGTGTCCTCACCAACTCAAAACGCTAAGTGTCCTCACCACCTCAACGTGCTAAGTGTCCTCACCACCTCAACATGCTAAGTGTCCTCACCACCTCAACATGCTAAGTGTCCTCACCACCTCAACACGCTAAGTGTCCTCACCACCTCAAAACGCTAATTGTCCTCACGACTTCAACATGCTAAGTGTCCTCACCACCTCAACACGCTAAGTGTCCTCACCACTTCAACATGCTAAGTGTCCTCACCACCTCAACATGCTAAGTGTCCTCACCACCTCAACATGCTAAGTGTCCTCACCACCTCAACATGCTAAGTGTCCTCACCACCTCAACATGCTAAGTGTCCTCACCACCTCAACATGCTAAGTGTCCTCACCACCTCAACATGCTAAGTGTCCTCACCACCTCAACATGCTAAGTGTCCTCACCACCTCAACATGCTAAGTGTCTCACCACCTCAACATGCTAGTGTCCTCACCCTGCTTCAACACTAGTATGTCCTCCACCTCAACATATGTGTCCTCACCACCTCAACATGCTGTGTCCTCACCACCTACTGCTAGTGTCCTCACCACTCACATGCTAAGTGTCCTCACCACCTCAACATGCTAAGTGTCCTCACCCCAACATGCTAAGTGTCCTCACCCTCAACAGCTAGTGTCCTCACCACTCAACATGCTAAGTGTCCTCACCACTCAACATGCTAAGTGTCTCACCACCTCAACATCTAAGTGTCTCACCACCTCAACATGCTAAGTGTCTCACCACCTCAACATGCTAAGTGTCTCACCACCTCAACATGCTAAGTGTCTCACCACCTCAACATGCTAAGTGTCTCACCACCTCAACAGCTAGTGTCCTACCACCTCAACATGCTAGGTGTCTCACCACCCAACATGCTAAGTGTCCTCACCCCAACATGCTAAGTGTCCTCCACTCCATGGCTCACACTCACTGCTAAGTGTCCTCACCACTCAACACGCTAAGTGTCTCACCACCTCAACATGTAGTGTCCTCACCACCTAACATGCTAGTGTCCTCACCACCTCACAGCTAAGTGTCCTCACCACTCAACTGCTAATGTCTCACACCTAACATGCTAAGTGTCCTCACCACCTCAACATGCTAGTGTCTCACCTCAACATGCTAAGTGTCTCACCACCTAACATGCTAGTGTCTCCCACCTCAACATGCTGGTGTCCTCACCCTCAACATGCTAAGTGTCCTCACCACCTCAACATGCTAAGTGTCCTCACCACTCAACATGCTAAGTGTCCTCACCACCTCAACATGCTAGTGTCCTCACCACCTCAACAGCTAAGTGTCTCACCACCTCAACAGCTAAGTGTCCTCACCACCTCAACATGCTAGTGTCCTCACCACCTCAACATGCTAAGTGTCCTCACCACCTCAACAGCTAAGTGTCTCACCACCTCAACATGCTAAGTGTCCTCACCACTCAACATGCTAAGTGTCTCACCACCTCAACATGCTAAGTGTCCTCACCACCTCAACACGCTAAGTGTCCTCCACCACCTCAACATGCTATGTTCACCACCTCAACATGCTAGTGTCCTCACCACCTCAACTGCTAAGTGTCCTCACCACTCAACGCTAGTGTCTCACCCTCAACTGCAGTGTCCACCACTCAACGCTAGTGTCCTCACCACCAACGCTAAGTGTCTCACCACCAACATGCTGTGTCCTCACACCTCAACATGCTAGTGTCTCCCACTCAACATGCTAAGTGTCCTCACCACTCAACATGCTAAGTGTCCTCACCACCTCAACATGCTACGTGTCCTCACCACCTCAACATGCTAAGTGTCCTCACCACCTTAACATGCTAAGTGTCCTCACCACCTCAACACGCTAAGTGTCCTCACCACCTCAACAGCTGTGTCCTCCCCTCAACATGCTATGTCTCACCACCTAACATGCTATGTCCTCACACCTCAACAGCTAAGTGTCTCACCACCTCAACAGCTAAGGTCCTCACCACCTAACATGCTAAGTGTCCTCACCACCTAACATGCTAAGTGTCCTCACCACCTCAACAGCTAAGTGTCTCACCACTCAACATGCTAATGTCCTCACCACCTCAACATGCTAAGTGTCCTCCACCTCAACACTAAGTGTCCTCACCACCTCAACATGCTAAGTGTCCTCACCACCTCAACATGCTAAGTGTCCTCACCACCTCAACATGCTAAGTGTCCTCACCACCTCAACATGCTAAGTGTCCTCACCACCTCAACTGCTAAGTGTCTCACCACCTCAACATGCTAAGTGTCCTCCCACCTCAACAGCTAAGTGTCCTCACCACTCAACAGCTAAGTGTCCTCACCACTCAACATGCTAGTGTCCTCACCACCTCAACATGCTAAGTGTCCTCACCTCAACATGCTAAGTGTCTCACCACCTCAACTGCTAAGTGTCTCACCACCTCAACAGCTAAGTGTCCTCACCACTCAACAGCTAGTGTCTCACCACTCAACAGCTAAGTGTCTCACCACCTCAACATGCTAAGTGTCTCACCACCTCAACAGCTAAGTGTCCTCACCACCTCAACATGCTATGTCCTCACCACCTCAACATGCTAAGTGTCTCACACCTCAACATGCTAGTGTCCTCACACCTCAACATGCTAAGTGTCTCCACCTAGCTGTGTCTCACCTAACATGCTAAGTGTCCTCACCACTCAACATCTAGTGTCCTCACCACCTCAACATGCTAAGTGTCTCACCACCTAACATGCTAAGTGTCTCACCACCTCAACACTAAGTGTTACCACCTCAACATGCTGTGTCCTCACCACCTCAACACTAAGTGTCTCACCACCTCAACAGCTAAGTGTCCTCACCACCTCAACATGCTAAGTGTCTCCCACCTCAAATGCTAGTGTCTCACCACTCCAGCTAAGTGTCCACCCCTCAACAGCTAAGTGTCCTCACCACCTAACATGCTGTGTCTCACCCTCAACAGCTAAGTGTCCTCACCACCTCAACATGCTAAGTGTCTCACCACCTCAACAGCAATGTCCTCCCCCTCAACACCTAAGTGTCCTCACACTCAACAGCTAAGTGTCTACCACCTCAACACAGGCTCACCACCTCAACAGTTGTCCTCACCACTTTTTACATGCTAATGTCCTCACCACTACCTGGTCCCACCAACATATGTCCTCCACCTAACATGTATGTCCCACCAACATCTATGTCCACCCAACATGTAAGTGCCCACCACCTCAACATGATGTCCACCTAACAGTAAGTGTCCTCACCACCTCAACAGTAATGTCTCACCACCAACATGCTATGTCTCACCTCAACACTGGTCTCACCACCTCAACATGTTAAGTGTCCTCACCACCTCAACACGCTAAGTGTCCTCACCACCTTAACACGCTAAGTGTCCTCACCACCTCAACACGCTAAGTGTCCTCACCACCTCAACACGCTAAGTGTCCTCACCATCTCAACATCCTCAGTTCCATGAAGTCAAGTTTTCCTAAACTCTGACTTGATAATCTCGTTGTTGTTGACACACTGCATAATATTCCCACCAGACATCTTCCTTAATGGAACTCAACCTGATAACACTAGAGGACAGGAGGAACAGGAGGAACAGGAGGGACATGATAACAACGTATAAAATAATGAGAGGAATTGACTAGGTGGACAGGGCTCGAATGTTTCAGAGATGGGATACAGGAACAAGGGGCCATAATTGGAAGCTGAAAACCCAGATGAGTCATAGGGATGTTAGGAAGTATTTATTTAGCCTTAGAGTTTTCAGGAAGTGGAATAATCTGGAGAGTG
This sequence comes from Cherax destructor, assembly GCA_009830355.1. NCBI lineage: Eukaryota > Metazoa > Arthropoda > Malacostraca > Decapoda > Parastacidae > Cherax > Cherax destructor. The sequence goes on along the minus strand of WNWK01005294.1, from coordinate 47,389 downwards.
AAGTAGTGGAAGCAAGTTCCATACATAGCTTTAAGAAGAGGTATGATAAAGCTCATGCAGCAGGGAGAGAGTGAATTAGTATTGACCGGTGAAGATGCGGGGCCAGGAGCTATGACTCGACGCCTACAACCACATATAGGCGAGTACACTCACACATACACTATGGACAAGTGCCTTTGACAACAAGCAACTAACACAACAGACCAAGTAATGACATTTTCATCTCAGTAATTTATTTAATATTTAACCTTCCTGTGTTATTTAATTATTATTGTGCAATAAGCATTCCCTTATTTAGTGAACATTCATTCTAATTTAATAAAAAAATCCAGGAAAAGTATCGGTGTCGGCTGAAAATTTGATATCTTCCTATTCTCATTTATTACCAATTTTTTTCTGTTCTTAATTTAGTTAATCTGCCAATCACCTCTGGCACTCCAGACTCGCCTATCATGTCCTCTACGATAGTGTCACCCTCATCAACATTTACAATATTATGTATTGTATTAATACTATACTAATTATGTATTTTTTAAAGGTCTAATGATTTTTATTGTATTTATATTGCATTATCATTTAATTTCACCATTATGTTCCCCACAATTATTTTCTCATGGTTTAACTTCACTAAGATCAAGAGGAATTTATACGTTCTAAATAACATACTTCCCATTTAGTGTGTTATTCTCCCGTCGGTACTCAGTCCATATCATGCTCCCGTGGACCAGTAATGAGGAATTAACCCGACGTAGCTTAAATTAGCCGACAATTCCCCATATCATGACTAATCATGAATTGATTAGAACTCAGTTATAAATGGTAGATAATCTTTTGTTTCACGACAACTGGGTGACTATCAGTCCCTCACCCGCCATGAGTAGTTTAGGTACGGTATAACCCATACCCATAGTTTCCCTACCTCTCTTAGTACAGTTGTAGTATCTACAGCTACTACCCAACATACCTGAGAGGAATGATGACCGCTGCTGAGTTCTCAGACAGCTGTTGAAGTGCTGCTGTCAGCTACGATAACATGAAATTCTCTGCTGCTGTCAGTCGCGCTGAATTACCTTCATATGAAGGTAAACACTAATCGCTGTGCTCATGTAGTTTCTGACTCGACTCTTGAAATCACTTCCTTCGACTTCTGACTGCAGCGTGGACGCCACTACCTACTCCACCAGACTCTTGCACGCCACTACCTACTCCACCAGACTCTTGCACGCCACTACCTACTCCACCAGACTCTTGCACGCCACTACCTACTCCACCAGACTCTTTCACGCCACTACCTACTCCACCAGACTCTTGCACGCCACTACCTACTCCACCAGACTCTCGGATGCCACTACCTACTCCACCAGACTCTTGCACGCCACTACCTACTCCACCAGACTCTCTAATGCCACTACCTATTCCACCAGACTCTCGGATGCCTCTACCTACTCCACCAGATTCTTGGATGCCACTACCTACTCCACCAGACTCTCGGATGGCTCTGCTTACTCCACCAGACTCTCGGATGCCACTTCCTACTCCACCAGACTCTTGGATGCCACTACCAACTCCACCAGATTCTTGGATGCCACTACCAACTCCACCAGACTCTTGGATGCCACTTCCTACTCCACCAGACTCTTGGGTGCCACTACCAACTCCACCAGATTCTTGGATGTCACTACCAACTCCGCCAGACTCTCGGATGCCACTACCTACTCCACCAGACTCTTGGATGCCACTACCTACTCCACCAGACTCTTCGACGTCAGTACCTACTCCACCAGACTTTTGGATGTCACTACCTACTCCACCAGACTCTCGGATGCCACTACCTACTCCACCAGACTCTCGGATGCCACTACCTACTCCACCAGACTCTTGGATGGCACTCCCGCCTTACACCTCCATCTTTCATTACATTGCTTAACTAATTTCCGCTGTATAACCCTTGTGGTTTAGCGCTTCTTTTGATTATAATAATAATAAATAACTAATTTCCATAAACATGATTTAATTTCTCCATGAAACGATGTACTAATATGATAATACTCTAGGTATGTAATTGCAAGACTTATGGAGGCGAATCTTTTAAAATATGAGAGTTTTTTTAAATGACTTGTGATGTTCCGTGACGTCACTGTACTCCGTTTTCTTTACCATAGCCCCCAACCGTTTTCTTTCCTTCTTATATAAAGTTACTTTTCAACCCATTGTATTAATTACCTTATGTTATATATCACATGGCGCGTTTCATATCACCTAACTAATCTAAGTATTGTCAATACAAATATAATTCATATTACATACACAAACAAATTATATAACTGGGGGGCCCGGAATGCATTACACAGTACTGCCTCTATTTTGTGCCTAATAGTAGTATTTATTACATGTAAATTACATGAAAAGAAACAATAAAAATTAATCTGAATTTGAAGTCAATATGGTTGACTATAATTGTTAATCCAGGTTGAGCAGCTTCCGATTTTCTCTTGACTGTGTGGACAGCCTCCTTGTAGATCTTATCTTTGGAGACGTCTTACGAGGCGGTGGTCCTTCCTGAGGGTCACTTCTCCCTGGAATCATCAGGAAATTGGAGGTGATCCTCGTGAGAGACTACGAAGAGAAGCTTAATTTAGGAGAGAGGAGCTGACGTCGTGGTAAGCTCCTCTCTCTATGTGAGAGGAGATTACGACGACATCAGCTATTTGTGTCAGTTGTTTGTGTATTGTTCCAGTCACTTAATTGTGCCTCTTTGTTCTCTAAGAGAGACTTCTTCCTCCCTTGATTCACTGTTATCACTTCCAAAAGATAGCAATTAATTAATGTATGGTATGCACGCTGATCACCCTCTTTGCTCAAGACTCATTGTTTAGCATACAAATATTCTGCAAATAATAATACCTACGAGCCCTCCTAGGGCGGGGAAGATGGCAGACCAGAGGCCTAGCTTCTCCCTACGAGCCCCGTGAGGGCGGGGAATGGGGCTAGGCCTGGGGACAGTTGGTCCCAAAAGATGAGGAGGTACTTGTACCTCCTCCCATGGGAGACATACACACTCCCAAGACAGGGAGCCAAGGCCGGGTCATCATCTGCAAAAGACCCGGGCCGGGAGAGTACCAGCGAATCAAGAACAACAACAATACCTTATTTCAGCATAATACATTGTTTGTACAAAGGTGTACACGCAGAAAGCCACTTAATATACATAGCATTTCAGGCAAACTTATGACTGACTTAAAGATTAGCAAGACAATAACAATTTAAGTAATTTTATACAGTACTTAGGTGAGTAAGCATAAATTTAGGAGCTACAACGAATACCTGTATAACCCCTGTGGTTTAGCGCTTCTATTTGATTATAATAATAATAATAATAATAATACAACGAATACAAGATAATTGAATATTTAATTAGTTTACGCTATATGGATTTTGTCAATTTTATTTGTTAAGAAATTACAGGTTTAATTATGATTATAGGTAACGAAGATTCCAGGAGACACAATCGATGTGTTAATGTTTGTGAGGATTAAGATATTGATAGCAAGTTTATATCGTTACATTGAGAACATTTACATGTAGTTTTCACGCATTTAGCTGATGTTAGGATATGTTAGGGAGATAAGGCGTTTCTTTAACGGTAGTTTTGAAAATGCTGGCTGAGTCATTGGTTCTGGAGATTTTCGGCGCAGAGTTCCCCGAAACGGGGAATTGTCAGAGATTTTTCTGCCTGGTATTATGAAAATGGTTCATGTCGGGATTAATATTAGAATTTATTGTTCTGTAAATGTAGGTTCCACAGTAGTAAGAGTGAATGTATTGTATAGTGAGTAGGTTTAGATCTTTGGAGAGTAGGGAAGGGGAAGAAGGGGTGTATATCAGTGGACTGTGTGATCATTTGTACTGCGGCTTATTGTTGGGTTATTATTGGCTTAAGGTGAGTTGCTGATGTGGATCCCCGGGCACAAATAGCATAGGTAAGGTAGGGGTAGATCAGTGAAAAGTATAACGCAATTAGTGGTGTTTATGGTCCATAATAACGTATCTTGGAGAGGATGTCAACTGCATGGGTTACTTTTTTTTTGTTACGTGTGCGATATGGGTGTTGAATTTCAAGTTGCTGTCAAGGTTGACGTGGGAGAATGAAACTTATGACGACGTTTCGGTTCGACTTGGAGCATTAACGTCGTCATTAACGTTGCCATTGACAACATGCCCATTAACTCAACCCCAGGCCCAGACCCGTGGAACTCTGTGTTCATTAAGAACTGCAAGAAACCCCATTCCCGTGCCTTAGCATGCTACAGAGAGGGAGCGCAGACACGGCTGTAATCTCTCAGTCGCTAAAAATAAGGAAAATAGCCCCACTATATAAAGGCGACTACAAAGCAATAGCTGTGAACTATAGACCAAAAGCTCTAACGGCATACATCATAAAAATCTTTGAAAGAAGTCTAAAAAGCATGATCGCAAGCCACTTGGATTCCCAACAAATGCACAATCCAGTGCAGCAAAGTTGCACAGAGTTGTGGTAAACAAAGTTAAGTCAGAGGTTGCCACAGTGAAAAGCTCTATTCCACAATTCACAATACTCACCCCCATCCTGCTCCTCTTCCTCGTATCAGAAATGTAAACCAGACTATACTAGAATTTGCACGAGACTCATCCATTGAGGACACGGTAAATGTCTATCAAATATAACCCAAGTTTTCCAATGAGCAACGGGTAACAATATGATGTTCATTACGGTCAAATTTCAACTACTCCGTTATGGAAAAGTGGAAGAAATAATAGAACTGAGTATTCCGTAAACTAACCACACAATAGAGCGGGGAAGGAGCGTGAAGGTCTTGGGAGTGCTTATGACAGAGGTTCTAACCTTCAAGGATCACAACATTGTCACTATCACTGCCAGGAAAATGATTAATGGTTAATGAGAACCTTCAAAACAAGGGATGCCAATCCAATGATCCTTTTTAAATCACTTGTTCTCTCTCTAGGCTGGAATACTATTTTATACTAACACCGCCATTCAAGGCAAGTGAACTTGCAGATCTAGAGAATGTTCAGCAAACCTTTACTGCACATTTAAGTTCCGTCAAACACTTTAATTACTGGGAACGCTTCGAGTCACTTGATCTGTACTCACTAGAGGGGCTGGTCCCAAATCTGTACACGGAAATGACTGGGTTGCGGGGTCGTTGATCCACTTAGACTCCAGGTGTGTATGTATATATATATATATATATATATATATATATATATATATATATATATATATATATATATATATATATATATATATACGTTGTTTTCATTTATTCCTATAATATTTCCATGTTAAACTTATGTCAGATGTAACGCACTTTACGATTAGTTTTTCTTCTGGAGGAGGCAGTAAAATAATCAGAATGACAATTAAATGATTAATGTTTGCTGGGGAATATTTTAGTTAATGTTAATTGGCAATATCACTAGTGAATATTCTTGCTACGTAATATATTTAATAAGTGATACGACAGTCATATCAGAACAACATAGCAGTGATGGAGTTGACTAGATTTAATTAGGGGGGCTGTAACATGCTTTCTCAGCAATAATGCCTTTCATGCAATTAAAAAAAATAATGCTCCTTCTCTAAACTCTCTGAGATGCTGCATGATAATGCTGAACGTCGTCAAAGATCAAATTTGTGAGCGTATGCGAACTAAGATGAAAGTGGAGGTAGCTTAAGGCATTGTATCCATTAACAGAGACTCAGAATCAAAGCTGCAGTTCATCAGGTTAAATCATTCTAATTAGAGACAATGAAGGAGGATATTACACTTCAGTTGTGATATAGACTTGAGAGTTATACTGAACACCAATCACTGACATCCTAATCAGTGCAATAATCTGCTGAAACATTTGATACAATAAAATGCAAAATTCAGATCTACCTTTTTTGTACACTATGGCGTTATCTTCAAGTAATAATTTTCAACGGGCAGGGGTTTATGTTTAGATTTATGTGGCAAGTATATGTTGGTGCTTGGACGATTGGGTGTAAACTTATGAGATTTTGTTTTCATGATTCGAGGACATTATATCTTGGCAGCCCTTGACAAGATTGCTTTGGTTATTGTGAGTTTGTATATGTGATGAGCTATGTGCCATGAGGGTACTGGGGTTTGATCATGAGGGTATGGGGTGGGGGGAGTATGTTTTTTTTTCTGTTATTTCGTCTGTCATGTGTACCGATGTTTTTGGTTTATTGGCCTTTTATCATTATTCATGTTCACTTTGTTAAGTGTTCCTTATTTTGAGCTATTTTTAATAGTTCTTGGATGCATGATTTGTTATTTTGATTTACTGGCTCCCTGTACAGTCATGAGCTTCAATTCATATTTCTGATGTTATGTCTTTGTAAGTGTTATGACTGTTAGCGCGTTTGTTTATTGTATATGTATTACTAATGTTTAAAAAAAAAAAAAAAAAAAATCAGTGTCATATAAGTAGAATTTTATTTTTATAGCTAAATTCATTTTTTGATCTATCGTTTCTCTTAAATAAATTGAAATATGATAATGCATTTTATAATTTGAGATTGACTTTAAAAAAATTGGTAAATTTTTGCAGAATAAGCATATTAAAAAGTTGTTTAGGCAATTAATCTGTGAAAGTCATCCTGAACGTAACGAAAAACTTATGTCATTAATTTTAATTGATAATGAATATATTTATGCTTATCTGTGATGAGTTTACAAGAATAAAACTGAAATAACCTAAATTATTCCATTAAAATAGAATGATCTCTAAATTACACATGGTGACAACTAAGCATTTTTAATCCGTTTTTAGTTTACAATTTAATATATATATATATATATATATATATATATATATATATATATATATATATATATATATATATATATATATATATATATATATATATATATATATATATATATATATATATATATATATATAACTTACATACTTCCTGAGATGCTCCCAGCCTTCAGCAGTCCGAAACTCAAGGAATATGACTCTCTCCTCAAGACCATGCTAGAGAGTGTATTGAATCTTTCCCTCGAAGATGGACAGTGGTTGCAAGCCTCACTTCCAGTAAGGCTTGGGGGGCTGGGAGTACGCAAATCCTCCCAGATTGCCCTACCAGCCTTCTTATCCTCTTCCATAGCATCAAATGAGCTAATAAAACAAATTCTTCCAGACAACCTCAGTGATTCAGCAGGAATACAAGACCCTAGCTATGCCAGTGCCATCACTGAATGGGAGACTCTTGCTGCTCCAGCACCAAAACCTAGTGCAGAACTGGCCTACAAACAGTCAAGCTGGAACGGCCCTATCACTGAAAAGATACTTGCCAATATGCTTAGGGCCGTAACATCAGACAGGGAGACTGACCGTCTCCTAGCTGTGAGTACACATCACTCTGGGGACTTCCTCCAAACAGTTCCCATTTCGGCCATGGGAACACGCCTCGACCCTAAGACCCTTCGTATTGCAGTGGCTCTGCGCCTTGCTGCCCCTATTCACACGGAATATACGTGTATTTGCAGCGATGCGCAAGCCGACCAATATGGTCTACATGGTCTTAACTGTCCTAAAACCAAGGGTTGGCATGCAAGACACAATGAAGTCAACGACATCATAAAGAGAAGCCTTGCTACAGCTGGATGCCGAGCCGAGAGAGAGCCTCGATCACTAGCAGCCAACAACGCCCACAACCCAGCAAACCGCCCCGACGGGATCACCATCTATCCTTGGAAGAATGGCAAGCTCTTAGCATGGGATTATACCTGTGTGTCGACACTGGCTGACACCTACATCCATCACAGTGTTGGGCGACAGGGATGAGCTGCTGACCACAGGGAGGAGTACAAGATCGGCAAGTACAGGGACATAAGCCAACAGTATCAATTTGTCCCAGTGGGATCAGAGACCTTGGGAGCGTGGGGAAAAAATGCAACACGTTTCCTTAAAGAACTGGGTTCCACACCACCAGGGACCCAAGGGCAGCCACGTTCATGTTCCAGCTTCTCAGCGTGGCCATCCAGAGGGGAAATGCATGCTGCATACTTGGCTCGCGTCCGGCTTCTGAGGAGCTGGAGGAGATTCATAATCTTTGAAATATTGTCCCATTGTATTCATGTTCATGTTTGTGTTTTCTATCAATGTACGTATTCTGTCTATTAATAAAGCATTCATATATATATATATATATATATATATATATATATATATATATATATATATATATATATATATATATATATATATATATATATATATATATATATATATATATATATATATATATATATATATATATATATATTATATATATATATATATATATATATATATATATATATATATATATATATATATATATATATATATATATATATATATAATATATATATATATATATATATATATATATATATATATATATATATATATATATATATATATATATATATATACTATATATATATATATTATTTTATATTAACACATCGGCCGTTTCCCACCAAGGCAGGGTGGCCCGAAAAAGAAAAACTTTCATCATCATTCACTCCATCACTGTCTTGCCAGAGGCGTGCTTACACTACAGTTATTAAACTGCAACATTAACATCTCTTCTTCATAGTGCCGGCACTGTACTTCCCATCTCCAGGACTCAAGTCCGGCTTGCCGGTTTCCCTGAATCCCTTCATAAATGTTACATTGTTCACACTCCAACAGCACGTCAAGTCTTAAAAACCACTTGTCTTCATTCGCTCCTATCTAACACATGCTTGCTGGAAATCAAAGCCCCTCACACACAAAACCTCCTTTACCCCCTCCCTCCAACCTTTCCTAGACCGACCCCTACCCCACCTTTCCTCCATTACAGATTTATATACACTCTCGAAGTCATTCTATTTTGTTCCATTCTCTCTACATGTCTGAACTACCATAGCAATACCTACTCAGCCCCCTGGATAATAATTTTGGTAATCCGCACCTCCTCCTAATTTCCAAACTATAAATTCTCTGCATTATATTCACACCACACATTGCCCTCAGACACGACATCTCCACTGCCTCCAGCCTTCTCCTTGTTGCAACATTCACCACCTATGCTTCACACCCATATATTCCTTTCTTTGCTTTCATGGATAAAGTTCTTTGTCTCCACAAGCTCCTAAGTGCACCACTCACCTTTTTCCCCTCGCCAATTCTATGATTCTCCTCATCTTTCATAAACCCATCTGCTGACACGACTACTCCTAAATTCCTGAATACATTCACCTCCTCCATACTCTCTCCCTACAATCTGATATCCAATCTTTCGTTCCTGTTTTTTTTAACCTCATTGCCTTACTCTTTCCTATATTCACTTTTAATTTAGTTATTTTACATACCCTACCAAACTCATCCACCAACCTCTGCAACTTCTGTTCAGAATCTCCCAAAAGCACAGTGTCATCAGCAAAGAGCAACTGTGACAACTTCCACTTTGTGTTACATTCTTCATCTTTTACCCCCACACCTCTTGCCAACACCCGAGCATTCACTTCTCTTACAACCCCCATCTATTAATATATTGAAAATCACACATCCTTGTCTGAGGCCCACTTTTACTGGGAAATAATCTCCCTCTCTCGTACATACCCTGACCTGAGCCTCACTATCCTCGTAAAAACTCTTCACTGCTTTCAGTAACCTACGTCCTATTACATACATTTGCAACATCTGCCATCTGGGTCCTTTGTCTTCTGTACATTTTCCATTCTCTAGGGCACTTAGTTTTTGCCTCCCTACACCTTTGGGTAAACCAAGGGCTTGTTCTGGTCTTCCCATTATTTCTGTTTCCCTTGGGAACAAACCTTTCCTCTGCTTCCTTGCATTTTGTCACATAGTCCATCATTTCTTTTACTGATTTTCCTTCCAATTCTTTTTCCCGCTGCACCTCTTGCAAGAAGTTTCTCATGCCTGTGTAGTCCCCTCTTTTGTAGTTTGGCTTCTCCCATCCTACTCTTGTTACCCTTTCCACTTGTAATTATGTATTCAAAGCTCAGAACCAAGTGATCACTAGCTCCGAGGGTCCTTTCATATATGATGTCCTTGATGTCTGAGCTGCTCACGGTGAATACGAGGTTCTGTCTTGCTGGTTCATCCTCCCCTCTCTCTCTGGTAGTGTCTCTAACATGCTGATGCATGAAGTTTTCCAGTACCACATCAATTATCTTGGCTCTCCATGTTTCGGGACCTCCATGTGGCTCCAGGTTTTCCCAATAAATCTCCTTGTAATTGAAATCACCTATAACTAGTAGCTTTGCTCTACCCGTGTCAGTTCTTCTGGTCACCTCAGCTAGTGTATCCACCATTACTCTGTTGCTCTCTTCATATTCTTCTTTTGGCCCCCTGCAGTTCTGTGGTGGGTTGTACATCACTGCAAAGACTACCTAATGTTCCCCAGACTGAACTGTACCTACTATATAGTCCCTTTCGCTCATTTCGTCCATTCCTTCTTTCTCAAATCTCCATCGGTTTTTAATGAGCAGTGCAACTCCTCCTTCCCCTCTGCTCCCTCTATCTTTCCTCACGATCTAATATCCGGGTGGGAAGATTGCATCTGTTATCCTGATTAGTTTTGTTTTTGTAAGTGCTATGATGTCTGCCACTCCTCATATTTATTTGCTATTCCATCCGCATTCGTACACCAAACCTTCAACTTCTTTTCTAAAACTGTGGTCTGGGGAAATCGTTGAGGTTGGGGGAGCGGGAGACCTGGTGGGGAACAATGGGGGAGGTTGCATTGGAGTTGTTGTGGTTGTGGTCTTTCTATAGGTGGTTCTCAAGGAGGTTGTATTTGCTCTTCCTCCTGAATCTGGGTTCTCCTGCTCATCTCTTTCTTTGCCGTTTTTTCCTCCTTGCATCTTTGTACCCTCTCTTTCAGTTTCTGCCTTTCTTATGTTCTGTCGCGGTCGATGTACACCCTCTGGTACGTCAGAATGTCCCTTAGTCGTGTGTACTCACCTAATTGTGGTTGCAAGGGTCGAGACTCAGCTCCTGGCCCCGTGTGTGTGTGTGTGTGTGTGCGCACATGCGCAATAAGATCAGAGTAAACAGCTGATATCACAATATGCAAAACAACCACTGTGACTTCTCATGTTATCAAGGACTAGTATAAAAAATAGAACAGTAGAAGACTTATAAGGGTGAGATATCACCTCACAAACAACATTTCACCCGTTCCAGAATGATGTGGGTGGGAGTGTAGAGGATTTGTCACACATAGCTTAAATTCTTCCCAAATTTTATTATGTTGTTCTAACTCAGCAGTAAAATTTATGGAATGGGCTAGACTTTAATTCAACAAGAAAATAGTTTATATCTATATTCTTAGGCATTAGGCATAAAATATCAACTTATCTCTGCCACATAGCTCTTTTCAGAAGGATATTGTTAAACAATCTGTTTTAAAAAATATTCTATGTATAAATTTCTAAGGACTGGTCAGAGAGGATTTCCCATTGCCATACCAAACTTATGAGTATAAAATGCATCATTGAACACAAACTATGCAAATAGGTTAACTTTGATGTTGCTTCTTTGTTTGCAAAAATTTAAGCTGATGATTTATTAAGTTTCCTAAATGAAGAACTTGTTAATTAAGATTGTTCATTGCTAGTACCTACTATCATTGAGCTCATTAAACTTTGTATTGTTGATGTAAAGTTTGTGTTTAACGGAGAGTTTAACACTCAGAAGTTTGGTATGGCAATGGGAAATCCTGTCTCACCTGTTATTAGCAATTTGTAAATGGAATATTTTGAAACAAGACATTACAGGTGTATAGTTGTGAGGTGATATCTCAGATTATATATATATATAGGTTGGTAGACAGCAACCGCCCAGGGAGGTACTACCGTCCTGCCAGGTGAGTGTAAAATGAAAGCCTGTAATTGTTTTACATAATGGTAGGATTGCTGGTGTCTTTTTTCTGTCTCATAAACATGCAAGATTTCAGGTATGTCTTGTTACTTCTACTTACACTTAGGTCACACTACACATTGATGTACATCCCTCTGATTTTCTTCTATTTTCTTACTAGTTCTTGTTCTTATTTCATCTTATCTCCATGGGGAAGTGGAACAGAATTCTTCCTCCGTAAGCCATGCGTGTCGTAAGAGTCGGCTAAAATGCTGGGACCAAGGGGCTAGTAACCCCTTCTCCTGTATACATTACTAAACTAAAAAAAAAAAAAACTTTTGTTTTTCTCTTTGGGCCACCCCGCCTTGGTAGGAAACGGCCGATTTGTTGAAAGAAAGAAGAAGATATATATATATATATATATATATATATATATATATATATATATAACACGATCTTGGCCGACGGAGACTCGACCCTACGAACCTTGTGACAGGAACGCAGTGCTTACCGACCGTACCACACTGGTCCAATACCTTGGCATCCAGCTTTCGCTAGACGTTATTCCAAGGCAGCCAGCTTTCAGGCAGGAAGGCTTAAGCTTTTCATCTCATCCCCTGCATGCATCGACACAACTAGAGATTTTTACAATGCTAGAATTCGCAAGAGCAGGCGAAATATTCACAAACACTGATCTCTGGCCGACGGAGACTCGACCCTACGAACCTTGTGACAGGAACGCAGTGCTTTACTGACCGTACCACACTGGTCCAATACCTTGGCATCCAGCTTTCGCTAGACGTTATTCCAAGGCAGCAGTTTCAGGCAGGAAGGCTTACAGCTTTTCATCTCATCCCTGCATGCATCGACAACTAGAGATTTTTACAATGCTAGGAATTCGCAAGAGCAGGCGAAATATTCACAAACACTGATCTCTGGCCGACGGAGACTCGACCCTACGAACCTTGTGACAGGAACGCAGTGCTTTACCGACCGACCACACTGGTCCAATACCTTGGCATCCAGCTTTCGCTAGACGTTATTCCAAGGCAGCCAGCTTTCAGGCAGGAAGGCTTAAGCTTTCATCTCATCCCTGCATGCATCGACACAACTAGAGATTTTTACAATGCTAGGAATTCGCAAGAGCAGGCGAAATATTCACAAACACTGATCTCTGGCCGACGGAGACTCGACCCTACGACCTTGTGACAGGAACGCAGTGCTTTACCGACCGTACCACACTGGTCCAATACCTTGGCATCCAGCTTTCGCTAGACGTTATTCCAAGGCAGCCAGCTTTCAGGCAGGAAGGCTTACAGCTTTTCATCTCATCCCTGCATGCATCGAACAACTAGAGATTTTACAATGCTAGGAATTCGCAAGAGCAGGCGAAATATTCACAAACACTGATCTCTGGCCGACGGAGACTCGACCCTACGAACCTTGTGACAGGAACGCAGTGCTTTACCGACCGTACCACACTGGTCCAATACCTTGGCATCCAGCTTTCGCTAGACGTTATTCCAAGGCAGCCAGCTTTCAGGCAGGAAGGCTTACAGCTTCATCTCATCCCCTGTAAAGCACTGCGTTCCTGTCAAGGTTCGTAGGGTCGAGTCTCCGTCGGCCAGAGATCAGTGTTTGTGAATATTTCGCCTGCTCTGCAATTCCTAGCATTGTAAAAATCTCTAGTTGTGTCGATGCATGGGGATGAGATGAAAAGCTGTAAGCCTTCCTGCCTGAAAGCTGGCTGCCTTGGAATAACGTCTAGCGAAAGCTGGATGCCAAGGTATTGGACCAGTGTGGTACGGTCGGTAAAGCACTGCGTTCCTGTCACAAGGTTCGAGGGTCGAGTCTCCGTCGGCCAGAGATCAGTGTTTGTGAATATTTCGCCTGCTCTTGCGAATTCCTAGCTTGTAAAAATCTCTAGTTGTGTCGATGATGCAGGGATGAGATGAAAAGCGTAAGCCTTCCTGCCTGAAGCTGGCTGCCTTGGAATAACGTCTAGCGAAAGCTGGATGCCAAGGTATTGGACCAGTGTGGTACGGCCGGTAAAGCACTGCGTTCCTGCCAGGTTCGTAGGTCGAGTCTCCGTCGGCCAGAGATCAGTGTTTGTGAATATTTCGCCTGCTCTTGCGAATTCCTAGCATTGTAAAAATCTCTAGTTGTGTCGTGCATGCAGGGGATGAGATGAAAGCTGTAAGCCTTCCTGCCTGAAAGCTGGCTGCCTTGGAATAACGTCTAGCGAAAGCTGGATGCCAAGGTATTGGACCAGTGTGGTACGGTCGGTAAGCACTGCGTTCCTGTCACAAGGTTCGTAGGGTCGAGTCTCCGTCGGCCAGAGATCAGTGTTTGTGAATATTTCGCCTGCTCTTGCGAATTCCTAGCATTGTAAAATCTCTAGTTGTGTCGATGCATGCAGGGGATGAGATGAAAGCTGTAAGCCTTCCTGCCTGAAAGCTGGCTGCCTTGGAATAACGTCTAGCGAAAGCTGGATGCCAAGGTATTGGACCAGTGTGGTACGGTCGTAAGCACTGCGTTCCTGTCACAAGGTTCGCTAGGGTCGAGTCTCCGTCGGCCAGAGATCAGTGTTTGTGAATATTTCGCCTGCTCTTGCGAATTCCTAGCATTGTAAAAATCTCTAGTTGTGTCGATGCATGCAGGGGATGAGATGAAAAGCTGTAAGCCTTCCTGCCTGAAAGCTGGCTGCCTTGGAATAACGTCTAGCGAAAGCTGGATGCCAAGGTATTGGACCAGTGTGGTACGGTCGGTAAAGCACTGCGTTCCTGTCACAAGGTTCGTAGGGTCGAGTCTCCGTCGGCCAGAGATCAGTGTTTGTGAATATTTCGCCTGCTCTTGCGAATTCTAGCATATATATATATATATATATATATATATATATATATATATATATATATATATATATATATATATATATATATATATAAGTAGTGTACTTTCTCTCTGTAGAACGCAAAATGGCGGCGGTCACCCCCTAGACCCCCACATGACCCCCATGACCCCCACTTCCGGTTTCCTATTTTTGTTTTAATCCTGAGCAGCCCCCTCAAACCCCCATCACCCCCATCACCCCCCTGAGCCCCTCATCCCTGAGCGGTCTCCTTCCGCGCGCTCGAGCCCCCGCCCTGCCGCGCCCGCCCGCCCCGCCCCTTGCCCTTCCGCGCGCTCGCGCCCGCCGCGCCCCTTGCCCGCGCCCGGCCCCTCGCTGCCTTCTGCAGCGCCTTCTGCTGCGGATCGCCCCCGCTCCTCGATTTTTTTCATTTTTTTTTCCAAAATTAATTTTTCTCGATAACCCCCTATGGGGTAGAAATTTTCTCGATTTCAATAAAAAGAACGAAAAGACTCATTTTTCAATATTCTATCATTCCTCCATCTCCTTGGATCAAGTTTTGAGATTCCCCCTATGAGGTCTCTCTCTTTAAGTAAATTGAACTAAGACTTGAGTTTTACCTACTTTGGAATTTCATCAAATTCACTTCCATCTCCCCAATATTCCTGCTCCACTTCCTTGGATCAAGATTTACCCTCTATGGGGTATGGTAAAACTTTTCTCGATTTCAATATTCTATCATCCCTCCACTTCCTTGGATCAAGATTGAGGTCTCCCCTACAAGTTCATTCAAGCATCCCTATGGGGTCTGTTTTTAAGTTAAACGAGCTAAAATTATGTTAATAGAATTAAAAGTGTGTGACGTCATCACCGGGGTCACCAAGAAGTTCAATCAAGCGTGCCCAGGTGTGGTGTGACGTCTTTCTCATTGCAGTGTCAAATGCTCCAAACATCGGAACACATGATCTTAAGGGGCACGTAAGTTCCCCCGTCTTTTAATAACATGTTCATTTTTCCACTATAATCAACCTTGTCCATAATTACTATTGCTTTGCTCAGACCTCTACAACATAATTGTCATCAAAGATTTGTTAAGTTATACCATAAATTAAGGGAAGATCCTGGACTTCACCTTACGAAACGGATAAAGCAAATGCGATAGTAATTATGAACTAGGTAGATTATAGTGGAAAAATGAACATGTTATTAAAATACGGGGGAACTTACTTGCCCCTTAATCTCCCTCTTGCCTTTCTTTAACATTCTTCTTTGATACAAAAAAACATTGTTACTGGTGGAATGATACACACAGAGACACCGTGGGTACTGTTGGCATGATAAGACACTTTTATACTGGAATGATGAACACAGATTATTTAACACTTGTGTGATACACATACTTTCTGACACTGCTGCTTTAATACACATCGACTCGCTGATACCGATGGTTTGATAAATATAAACTGACACTCATGGTATGATATTCATAGCCTCCCTGATACTCGTGATACACAATCTTTTTCACACTTAAGGTGTTGTGATCAGTGTCCCTGGTACTGCGAGTGTTGCGATCAGACTCCCTGGTACTGCGCGTCTTGCGATCAGTCTCCCTGGTACTGCGCGTCTTGCGATCAGTCTCCCTGGTACTGCGCGTCTTGCGATCAGTCTCCCTGACACTGCGCATCTTGCGATTAATCTCCTTGACACTTCGCCTCTTGCAATCAGTCTCCATGACACTGCGTTTTGCGATCAGTCTCCGTGACACTGCGTGTCTTGCGATCAGTCTCCCTGACACTGCGTGTCTTGCAATCAGTCTCCCCGACACTGCGCGTCTTGCGATCAGTCTCCCCAACACTGTGCGTCTTACGATCAGTCTCCCCGACAATGCGCGTCTTGCGATCAGTCTACATTACACCGCGCGTCTTGCGATCAGTCTACCCTACACTGCACGTCTTGTGATAAGTCTCCCCGACACTACGCGTCTTGCAATCAGTCTCCCCGACACTGAGCATCTTGCGATCAGTCTCCTCGACACTGAGAATCTTGCGATCAGTCTCCCCGACACTGCGAGTCTTGCGATCAGTCTCCCCGACACTGTGCATCTTGTGATCAGTCTCCCCGATGCTGCGCGTCTTGCAATCAGTCTCCCTGACACTTCGCATCTTGCAATCAGTCTCCCCGACACTGCGCATCTTGTGATCAGTCTCCCCGACGCTGCGAGTCTTGCGATCAGTCTCCCCAACGATGCGCGTCTTACGATCAGTCTCACAGACGCTGCGCATGCTGCGATCAGTCTACCCGACGCTGCACGTCTTGCGATCAGTCTCCCAGACGCTGCGAGTCTTGCGATCAGTCTCCCCGACGCTGCGCATGCTGCGATCAGTCTCCCCGACACTGCACGTCTTGCGATCAGTCTCCCAGACGCTGCGAGTCTTGCGATCAGTCTCCCCGACGCTGCGAATGCTGCGATCATTCTACCCGACGCTGCACGTCTTGCGATCAGTCTCCAAGACGCTGCGAGTCTTGCGATCAGTCTCCCCGACGCTGTGCGTGCTGATATCAGTCTCCCCGACACTTCGCGTCTTGCGATCAGTCTCCCCGACACTGCGCGTCTTGCGATCAGTCTCCCCGACACTGCGCGTCTTGCGATCAGTCTCCCCGATGCTGCGCGTCTTACGATCAGTCTCCCAGACGCTGCGCGTGCTGCGATCAGTCTCCCCGACGCTGCACGTCTTTCGATCAATCTCCCCGACGCTGGGCGTGCTGCAATCAGTCTCCCTGACACTGCGCATGCTGCGAACAGTCTCCCTGACACTGCGCATGCTGCGATCAGTCTCCCTGACACTGCGCGTGCTGCACTCAGTCTCACTGACACTGCGCGTGCTACGATCAGTCTCCCTGACACTGCGCGTGTTACGATCAGTCTCCCTGACACTGCATGTGTTGCGGTCAGTCTCCCTGACACTGCAGGTGTTGTAACAGTCTCTTTGACACTGCAAGTGTTGTGATCAGTCTCCCTGATACTGAACATACTGCAATCAGTCTCCTTGACACTGCGCGTGCTGCGATCAGTCTACCTGACACTGCAGGTATTGCGATCAATCTCCCTGACACTGCAGGTGTTGTGATCAGTCTCTCTGACACTGCGCATGCTGCGATCAGTCTCCCTGACACTGCGCATGCTGCGATCAGTCTCCCTGACACTGGCCGTGCTGCGGTCAGTCTCCCTGACACTGCGCGTGCTAAGATCAGTCTCCCTGACACTGAGCGTGCTGCAATCAGTCTCCCTAACACTGCGCGTGCTGCGATCAGTCTCCCAGACACTGCACGTGCTGCGATCAGCCTCCCTGAAACTGCGCGTGCTGTGATCAGTCTCCCTGACACTGCGCATGCTGCAATGAGTCTCCTTGACACTGCGCATGCTGCGATCAGTCTCCCTGACACTGCGCATATTCCGATCAGTCTCCCTGGTACTGCGCATCTTGCGATCAGTCTCCCTGGTACTGCACATCTTGCGATCAATCTTCTTGACACTGCGCCTCTTGCGATCAGTCTCCATTACACTGCGCCTGTTGCGATTAGTCTCCCTGACACTGTGCTTCTTGCGATCAGTCTCTCTGTCACTGCGCCTCTTGCGATCAGTCTCCCTGACACTGTGTCTTTCGATCAGTCTCCCTGACACTGCGCGTCTTGCGATCAGTCTAACTAACACTGCTCGTCTTCGATCAGTCTCCCCGACAATGCGCGTATCGCGATCAGTCTACCACACCTCCATGCGACCAGTCTCCCGATTCTGCGTCTTGCGATCAGTATCCCTGACGCGCGTGCTGCATCATTCCGAGCTGCGCGATCATCCGCGTGCTGCGCGTGCGTTCGTCTACGCTGCCGTCTTCGATCAGTCTCCGACGCGCGCGTGCTGCGATCATCTCTGACGCTGCGCGCTCGATCGTCTCCTTTCGCGTGCCTCCTGACACTGCGTGCGATCAGTCTCCGACTGCACTGCTGCATACTCTGACATGCGTCCTGCGATCAGTCTCCTGACCTGCGCTCCGATCAATCTCCTACTGCGTGTCTGCAATCAGTCTCCCTGATCGCTGCGCAATCATCTTGCTGCGCTGCGATCAGTCTCCTACACTGGCTGTGCGATAGTCTCCTGACACTTGCGTCTGCGGTCAGTCTCCCTGCACTCGCTCGCGATCAGTCTCCTGACTCTGAGTCTCGATCAGTCTCCTGACACTCGCGTCTGCGATCAGTCTCACCTGTCTCTTCGATCAGTCTCCCCAACTGCGCGTCTGATCCTCTACCACCTGCTCTTGGATCATCTCCCACACTGCGTCTTGCGATCATCTCCCGACCGCGTCTTGATCAGTTCCCGACCTGAGCTCGATCATCTCCCGACCTTGCGTCTGCGTCAGTCTCCCGACACGCGCGTCTGGCGATCAGTTTCCCGACTGCGCGTCTTCGATCAGTCCGATGTGCGTCTCGATCAGTCTCCGACGCTGCGCTCTGCGATAGTCTCCCACCTTCACGTCTCGATCAATTCCGACGCTGCGTGCTGCATCATCTCCGGATGCGCTCTGCGAACAGTCTCCAACTTGCGCTCGCGTCGTCTCCGACTGCGCGTCTCTCATCTCGACTGCTTACGATCGCTCCCGACCTGCGCTTCGATCAGTCTCGACTGCAGTTTGCGTCAGTCTCCTGACCTGGGGTGTGTAATCCGACGTGCGTTTGCGTCGTCTCCCCGATCTGCATCTGATCGTCTCCCGACCTGCGCTGCTGCGTCAGTCTCCGACCTGCAGGTTTGCGATCATCTCCTGACTGCGTGTGGATCGTTCGACCTGCGCTCTGCGATCAGTCTCCGACCGCGCATGCTGCGATCAGTCTCCTCGATGCTGTGCGTGCTGCGATCAGTCTCCCCGACGCTGCGCGTCTTGCGATCAGTCTCCCCGACGCTGCGAGTGCTGCGATCAGTCTCCCTGACGCTGCGTGTCTTGCGAACAGTCTCCACAACCTTTCACGTGCTGCGATCAGTCTCCCAGACGCTGCGCGTGCTGTGATCAGTCTCCACAACGCTTCACGTGCTGCGATCAGTCTCCCCGACCCTGCGCGTGCTGGGATCAGTCTCCCCTATGCTGTGCGCGGTGCGATCAGTCTCCCTCACACTGCGCGTGCTGCGATCAGTCTCCCTGACACTGCAGTTGTTGCGATCAGTCTGCCTGACACTGCAGGTGTTGCAATCAGTCTTCCTGACACTGCAGGTGTTGCGATCAGTCTCCCTGACACTGTAGGTGTTGCGATCAGTCCTTCTGACACTGCAGGTGTTCCGATCAGTCTCCCTGACACTGCAGGTGTTGCGATCAGTCTCTTTGATACTGCAGGTGTTGAGATCAGTCTCCCCAACACTGGTAGTCACATTAACGGTCTCCCCAACACTGGTGGTCACACACACGGTCTCCCCAACACTGGTGGTCACACACATGGTCTCCCCAACACTGGTGGTCACACACACGGTCTCCCCAAAACTGTTGGTCACACACACGGTCTCCCCAACACTGGTGGTCACACACACGGTCTCCCAACACTGATGGTCACACACACAGTCTCCCCAACATTGGTGGTTACACACACAGTCTCCCCAACACTTGTGGTCACAAATACAGTCTCCCCACCTCTGGTGGTCACACACACAGTCTCCCCAACTCTGCTGGTCACACACACAGTCTCCCCGTCACTGTTGGTCACACACACAGTCTCCCCAACACTGGTGGTCACACAGTCTCCCCAACACTGGTGGTCACACACACAGTCTCCCCAACTCTTGTGGTCATACACACAGTCTCCCCAACACTGGTGGTCACACACACAGTCTCCCCAACACTGGTGGTCACAAACACAGTCTCCTCAACTCTGGTGGTCACACACACAGTCTCCCCAACTCTGGTGGTCACACACACAGTCTCCCCAACTCTGGTGGTCACACACACAGTCTCCCCGTCACTGGTGGTCACACACACAGTCTCCCCAACACTGGTGGTCACACACACAGTCTCCCCAACTCTGGTGGTCACACACACAGTTTCCCCAACACTGGTGGTCACATACACAGTCTCCCCAACACTGGTGGTCACACACACAGTCTCCCCAACTCTGTTGGTCACACACACAGTTTCCCCAACTCTGGTTGTCACACACACAGTCTCCCCAACTCTGGTGGTCACACACACAGTTCCCCAACTCTGGTGGTCACACACACAGTTTCCCCAACACTGGTGGTCACACACACAGTCTCCCCAACACTGGTGGTCACACACACAGTCTCCCCAAAACTGGTGGTCACACACACAGTCTCCCCAACTCTGATGGTCACACACACAGTCTTCCCAACTCTGGTGGTCACACACACAGTCTCCCCAACACTGATGGTCACACACACAGTCTCCCCAACTCTGGTGGTCACACACAGTCTCCCCAACACTGGTGGTCACATACATAGTCTCCCCAACACTGTTGGTCACACACACAGTCTCCCCAACTCTGGTGGTCACACACAGTCTCCCCAACACTGGTGGTCACATACATAGTCTCCCCAACACTGTTGGTCACACACACAGTTTCCCCAACTCTGGTGGTCACACACTCAGTCTCCCCAACTCTGGTGGTCACACACACAGTCTCCCCAACACTGGTGGTCACACACACAGTCTCCCCAGCACTGGTGGTCACACACACACAGTCTCCCCAACTCTGGTGGTCACACACACAGTCTCCCCAACTCTGGTGGTCACACACACAGTCTCTCCAACACTGGTGGTCACACACACAGTCTCCCCAACACTGATGGTCACACACACAGTTTACCGAACTCTGGTGGTCACACACACTGTCTCTCCGTCACTGGTGGTCACACACACAGTCTCCCCAACACTGGTTGTCATACACACAGTCTCCAACACTGGTGGTCACACACACACAGTCTCCCCAACACTGGTGGTCACACACACAGTCTCCCCAACACTGGTGGTCACACACACAGTCTCCCCCACACTGGTGGTCACACACACAGTCTCCCCAACACTAGTGGTCACACACATAGTCTCCCCAACACTGGTGGTCACACACACAGTCTCCCCAACACTGGTGGTCACACACACAGTCTCCCCAACACTGGTCATACAGTCACTCAGACACCGGAGATGTAATATACAAAGCCTCCCCAGAAGTGTGACAGTGGAGGTAATATACAGTCAGTCTGACACTCTTGCTGTGCTCATTCTCTGAAACTTGTGGTATGAGACACATATGGGATGAACAGTGTCTCTTTCTCTAGGAATGATGTACAATATCTCTCTTATAGTGATATACACAGTCTCTCAAGTACAGTCTTTCTCAGAACTGGTAGCAGTATAGTGACTTGTATTACACAGTGTCTGCAACACTCAGTGTGATATAGTGTCTCCAAAACTGGTGATGTAGTGAAAAACAATAATTTCTAAACACTGATGGTTGAGTATTTACTCACAGCCTCTGCAACACTGGTTGAGCGATGCAGAGAGGGCGCATGTATCACTCCAGCAGGTACTAGAATGATACATAGTATCACTCCAGCAGGTACTAGAATGATATATAAACAGTTTCTCCAACAATGTATCGCTTAATTTTAACGATCCCTCACCAATATATTCGTCTGTCTGCTACGCCCTTCCAACACGTAAATACTTTACTTTTCACTTTGTCATCCCAGCCATTCGTTGTTATTCTCACTGCATGTATTTCCTCCTTATTCATCCTCTCCCCTTCCCCTACCCTTTTCTCCTTGTGTGTTTTTACATTTTTACTCTTCTTATTTCCCCTCTTCCCTAGTTCACATAAGTCAAATTCGTTACAAATCCTGCAAATTCATTTCCGCTGAAGGTTTTGTGTTCACTCCCCTCATATTTTTAACAAAGTATCTCAATTTTCAAGGGAATTTGAGTTCTCTTCTCTTTAAAGGATGTGGCTGGTGGTTCTAGAGGTGTTATATTGCTCAAGTATATTATTTAACTTATCCTCTCTGTTAATCTGAGCTTCTGGAGAGTTTTTCGTAAATTTGTTAATTTTTAATTTGTATATTTCCACGTCTCTTTCCTCTTTTCATGTTGGTAATAGATTTTGAGTATTTAAATTAATTGATTAAGCTGTCTAGTATTGCAATATTTAAAAATATAATACTTAAAAATTTATTTATACACAAATTATATTCACATACAATGAAACTTGTGAGTACATAAAGGTCCTACTACATCAGGGTCCGTGTAAGGGCTCTGAAGCATACAAAGCCAAGTCTAAAGGACATTGTAGAAAGATACTACTTATCTTAAATGACGACTCAACGTCCCCGCTGCCATCCCCGGGTCGTTCCTTCCAGGAGCGGTATATGCTCCCGCCCGGGGCTGTGGGAATAATAATATTAATAATAATTTTTATTTAGACATGATACAAAGATGTACTACATAGTTCTAGGTATAAATGGAGTGTACTTGCCAAAAGCCCCTAATATGCTGAGCATTGTGGACATTCTTATAATTAATTAACAGTAGACTACATGGTAAAAAATTATGGTTGATAATTGACAAAATAATTATAATTGTGTATTTAAGTTGTGAAATTTGAATATAAGTTGAACATAATAATTTGTTAATTGCAGCAATGCAATTAATTAAATCAGATCAAACAAATTAAAACAATTGTATTGCAATAACAGTTTATGTGTTCATTAGATGAGTTACAAAGAGTACAAGTGAGTGGATTATTTTATTTGTTAATGTTATAGAAACAGAGTTGGCTTAGTATGCATTATTTATAACAGGTTTTTACATTTAAGTGATAAATCAACTTTGTTGATAATGTTAAATATTGTGCACTTTGGTTTGGGTGAGAAGGTGGTTTTTTAGCAGCGTTTTGAATTGAGGTACAGGCAGGGTACAGGCAGGGTACAGGCAGGGTACAGGCAGGGTACAGGCAGGGTACAGGCAGGGTTTCTTTGGCAATCACAGGTAATGAATTCTAAATTTTCGGGCCTTTAATGTGCATTGAGTTTTTACATAGTGTTAGATGGACACGGGGAACATCGAGGAGTGATCTGTATCTTGTGTTATGGTCATGTGTCCTGTTGAGGTTGGTAAGGAGAAGTTTGAGTGGTGGGTTAATATTTGCATATAGTGTTCTATGTATGTAATAGGCAAAGTAAAAAGTATGGATGTCTTGTATGGTGAGTAAGTTTAGATTTTTTAATATTGGAGTATGTTGTCTGGAGTGTGAATTTGTTATCATTCTGACTGCAGCCTTTTGTTGTGTTATTAGTGGTCTGAGATGAGTTATTGATGTAGAGCCCCATGCGCAGATTCCATAGGTGAGGTAGGGGTAAATGAGTGAGTGATATAGGGTAAGGAGAGCTGGTTGTGGAACATAGTACCGTATCTTGGATAGTATTCCCACGGTCTTTGAGACTTTCTTGGAAATTTGTTGTATATGTGTCTGAAATTTGAGGCCACTGTCAAGGTGGATTCCTAAGAATTTTCCCTCTGTGAGTTTTGTGATAGGGGACCCGTTTATCATTATGTTAAGTGGTACATTTGTAGCTCTGTTCCCAAACTGAATGAAATAGATTTTATCAATATTGAGAGTAAGTTTGTTAGTCATCATCCAGGTAGATATTTTCTGCATTCAAGTAACGCGTAAAAAATTGCCCCAAAGGAGCATATATTTCAGAATTCACTTGAACGTAATGCTGAATGAAACACAGTGCCCGTCACGGCATTATGCCGGGTGAGCGCCTCGGCATAATGCCGTGATGAAAATCAAAGGCCTACCATACAGGGGGTCTTTTTTTATCAGTGCATTCTGCTGGGTAGCAGCCGTTAGCATGACTTCACGGCCTGCCACCACACTTCACAGTGACTTCTGATTACTCACGTCGCTGCCGTGGTGAGAGGAAATGTTTCAAGGCTGGTGGAGGTGTCGAGTTACCATCTGCCAAACCTCGGCCTGGCCTCTCGAGGAAGACATCTGTTCGTATCTTAACTGTATTAAAGCAGCAGTTAGAGAGTAACTGCTTCTTTAACGCAGTTAAGGTATGAACAGATGTCTTCTTGGAGGGGCCAGGCCGAGGGTTGGCAGACGGTAACTCGATACTGTCACCAGCCTTGAAATGCGGCACCCAGTTCCTCACTGAACGCTCACACACACACACTAACATTCTGCACTATTTCTTTCGTCTGGTGCCCAGCTTTGTGAAGCCCTATGATCTGAGTTATAGTTTCAGATGTTAAAGACTTCCTTTTACCCATAATCAAACATGTATAGCCCCAAAACCAAAGGGAACACTGGAGAAAAGATGGAGCGGATGAGAGACAAAAGTGCAACACTTCCTCTCTCCACGGCAGCCACGTGAGCAATCAGAAGTCACTGTCAAGTATGGCGGCAGGCCGTGATGTCATGCTAACGGCTGCTACTCAGCAGAATGCAATGACGAAAAAAGACCCCCTTGTATGGTAGGCCATTGATTTTCATCACAACATTATGCTGGGGCGCTCACCCAGGATTGGTAGACTGCATCTTCTTGGACTGAAAGTAGGCTTTTGACACAGTTCCACACAAGATACTGGTTAAAAAACTAGAGGAGCAGGAAGGAATGGGAGGGAAAGTGCTGCAGTGGATCAGGGTATACCTGACAGGAAGGAAACGACATGTGTTAGTCCGAGACAAGGTATCAGAGTAGGTGCATGTGTCGAGTGGGGTTCCACAAGGGTCAGTTCTAGGTATGTTGCTGTTTCTTGTACATGTGAATGATATGACGGAAGGGATAGAGTCAAAGGTGTCCCTGTTTGCAGACTATGTGAAACTAATGAGGAGAATACAAGCTGAAGAGGATAAGGTAAATCTACAAGGGGATCTGTACAGGCTGTAAGCCTCGTCTGCCAAATGGCTCAAGGAGTTTGACTCCAGTAAGTGTATAGTTATGAAAATTGGGGATGGACAAAGGAGACCACAGATGGAGTACAACCTAAGAGGTCAAAGGCTGCAAAACTCACTCAAGGAAAAGGATCTTGGGGTAAGCCTCATACCGAGCACATCGCCTGAGGCGCATATTAGCCAAATAACTGCTGCAGCATGTGGAGGCCTGACAAACCTAAGAATAGCGTTTCGTCATCTAAAGAGTCATTCACGTCACTGTGTACGTCAGGCTCATATTGGAGTATGCAGCACCAGTATGGAACCCAATCCGAGTGGTATGTCCTATGAGGAGAGGTTAAGGAAACAGAGCAACAAACGCAAGCACACACAGAACCACCCTCAGAACCCTTCAGCCAAACAAGCTATCCTAATGCAACCCACAATCCACACTTACAGCCCCCACCCACACTATACTGTAGAATCCCACAGCACACTGTCAGGTCCCTCACCCCCACAGACATAGCAAAACACAGTGCTGGAGAGGAAACTGAAGGTATGGTACGCTGATGGAATAACGAATAAGTGGGAGGAGTGGCACGAAAGAATCAAAGAGGCATCACTGAACATCATAGCTCTCACAGAAACCAAGCTTACAGGAATGATCACAGATGCCATCTTTCCAACGGGATATCAGATCCTGAGGAAAGACAGTGGAAACAGAGGGGGTGGAGGAGTGGCACTGCTCATCAAAAACCATTGAGATTTTGCAAGACACTTCATAAAAGGAACACTTCAGTCTGGAGGTAATTGCAGTGATGTATAACCCACCACAAAACAGCAGGAGGCCAAGGCAAGATTATGATGATAGTAACAGAGCGATGGTTGACACACTGGCTGAAGTGGCCAGAAGGAATCATGCGAGTAGGGCAAAGCTGCTGATTGTGGGTGACATCAATCACAAGGAAATCGACTGGAAAAACTTGGAGCCACATGGGGGCCAGAAACGTGGAAGGCTAAGATGATGGAGGTGATACTGGAAAACCTAATGTACCAATACGTATCTGAGTAGTACAGATATTGAGGACATCACATATGAAAGAGTTACAAGTGGAGAGGGAAGCAGGAAGGGCAGGACGAATGAAGCCAAACTACAAGAGAGGGGACTACACAGACATGAAGAATTTCCTGCACGGGTCCATTGGGACAGAGAACTTGCAAGAAAGTCAGTAAATAAGATGATGGAATATGTGACAACAATATGCAAGGATAAGAGTAATGACGAGAAAGCCAGGATGAGCCCTTGGTTCATTCAAAGGTGTAGAGAAGCCACAACCAAGTGTGCTAGAGAATGGAAGAAGTATAGAAGGCAAAGTAGAAGGCAAGGGACCCAGGAAAATAAGGAGAGTAGTCGTAGAGCCAGACATGAATATGCTCAGGTAAGAAGGGAAAACCAATGACAATACGAAAATGACATAGCAGCGAAAGCCAAATCTGATCCGAAGCTGTTGTACAGCCACATCAGGAGGAAAACAACAGTCAAGGACCAGGTAATCAGGTAGAGGAAGGAAGGAGGGGAGATCACAAGAAACGACCATGAAGTATATGAGGAGCTCAACATGAGATTCAAAGACGTGTTCACAGAGGAGACAGAAGGGACTCTAGAAAGACGGAGCTAGATACCTCAAAGGCGATGGGGCCGGAAAACATCTCTCCATGGGTCCTGAGAGAGGGAGCAGAGGCACTATGTGTACCACTAACAGCTATCTTCAACACATTTATCGAAACAGGGCGGCTACCTGACGTATGGAAGACAGCAAATGTCGTCCCAATTTTTAAGAAAGGAGACAGACACGAAGCATTAAACTACAGACCTGTGTCACTGACGAGTATAGTGTGAAAAGTAATGGAGAGTGATGGAACACCTAGATAAGAATGAACTTATCAACGAAATCCAGCACGGTTTCTTGGACGGGAAATCCTGTATCACAAACCTACTGGAGTTCTGTGACAGGATGACAGCAGTAAGACAAGAGAGAGAGAGAGAATGAGGGGGGATGTAGATTGCATTTTCTTGGACTGTAAGAAGGCGTTTGACACAGTTCCACACAAGAGATTAGTGCAACAGCTGGAGGATCAGGCAGGAATAATAGGGAAGGGACTGCAATGGATCAGGGAATATCTGTCGGGAAGACAACAGCGAGTCATGGTACGTGGAGAGGTGTCAGAGTGAGCGCCTGTGACGAGCGGGGTTCCACAGGGGTCAGTTCTAGGACCGATGCTGCTTCTGGAATATGTGAACGACATGAGGGACGGAATAGACTCAAAAGTGTCCGTTTGTAGATGATGTGAAGTTGATGAGAAGAATTCAGTCGGACGAGGACCAGGCAGAACAACGAAGGGATCTGGACAAACCTGTAACCCAAACATAACACTTTACAAGACACATGCAAACCGAACTTGTTTTTCCAACCAATCAACACCTTTTGAACCAGTTTAAAGGATCTCCAACACACTCATTCCACTCCAGCTCACGCAAATCATACCAAATCATACTGTACATGCCACCCAAGCCTCCACGCACTACGTCATCTCCCACAAATGACAGCTAATTGAGTAAAATTCTATCATTACAGAGAGGAAGGGAAGTGAAGAATATAAGAGTGCCCATAAAGAGTATGTTTTATAGATTTCTTGAAATTAATGGGAAAATAAACGGGAATGAAAAGGAAGTTGTCTTCAACGTGGACGAAGCTGCTGGAGGAGATAGAGAAAAAGACCTTTGATCAGCGATAGATAAACCTTTATGTTGAAGTTATCAACTTTAATAAGGAGTCAGGAGAATAAGGAAATTGATGGCAGAAATTGAAAGGAATAAGGAATGAGTGAGAGAGAAATTGAGTTTCAAAATTAAATAATGTGGGTTTTTCACAGAGGCATCTACGTAAACGACGAGTATTATCCATAAGGCAAAATGGGGAAAGTACTAGATTATAATAGCATCAGCTCTGGTGCATGGGTGTTAATCATGGGAGGCGAAGGTCGGAGGCCAAGTGTGGTGTGAATATTATGCAGAGAAATCGTAGCTTGGAAATAAGAAAAAAGTGATGAATTACTCAAATTATTATTCAATTTGGAAGGATTGTTGATGTTTGCCAAGGATGGAGCAGAATAGGATGTCTAAGAGGGTGAAGAAAATGATGGGTATGAATCCTGGAGGGAGAGGAAAGGAGGTTTTTGATTTCTGCGGGCATGATCATCCAACTGGCTCGTCTGACCATGTTAAATGACCGTGTGTAGAGTCAAGTAATTTTTATGACAAAGTTCCGATTAATTGACCACAAAAAGAGAACACTGTCAATAAATCTAAGCCAGTTGTTGAAATAGTAAAATTTTAATTATAGAAATTTATTTTTAAAAATCCTGTCAAGATTACTCAGCATCGGGCTGAGAGGATTTCCCAGAGCACAGAATTTCCCATAAAACACGAATTTGAAATCCACTAGGCAAAGCCTGATTAATTATATAATATTTTTTTCTAAGGAAGTTCGTTGAATATTTATCTAACTTATCATCGAAGAAAGCTAAGAAATATAAAATAAAACATTGATAAACAAAGCAGTAAATAACATCAAAGCTAACTAAAATAAATACACCAGGTACGTAAACAAAGTATGGAGTTTTCTGATAGGTTCATTCTGTTTAATATTTATGCATAAGAAACTTTACCAACAATTACAGTTAAAATTTAAGTAATAAATATATTATATATCGCAGTACTCCCTCATCCCCAGCTGTTAATGTGCGCTTGGATACCTCTTGACGTGTCTTAAAGAAAGTATACCAAATAAGCAAGTTATCCGACCTCGCCAAGAGTTGCTTAATTACCACATAGTTTGTCGTAAGGTAAATAAGTGTGTGTGTATTCACCTAATTGTGTTTGCAGAGGTCGATTCACAGTTCCTGGCCCTGCCTCTTCACTGTGTGTGCGTGCGTGTGCTCATATGAATGCTTATTTAAATAAGCAGCAGTTAATGCAGTCACATACATATCAACTCTGGTTTAACAATAAAGAAAAGATCATGCTTCTAATGTCATGGTATTGACACTGGGAAGTTACTTAAATTTTGACTTTATGATATAAAGTATCCAGGACAAGTGATAAACACATGCAGCTCTGATGACCCTAGTGTAGGCATGAGCTTAAAACCCAGTTTTCAAGCAGAAGTGTATGGCTGAGATCACACATATCAGAAGTATTTTAGATAGAAACCCACACATTGTCAGAAGTATAGACAAATATATTGGCAGGAATATAGGCGAGTACACACACGCGTCAATTTTGAGAGAGCTGAGACCATCGTTGATATTGACGATCCTATGAATAGTGACGAGGCTCCCACACTTCCCTCTTCCTCACCTGTCACCACTCTCTTCACAACACAATTTCATTCGATGCTCTAATGAATTCCCAAAAAATACGATGGTTATTGAGACGACTGTGTGAAAATGACATATGGGTTTCTCTATATAATGGGTAAATTAATGGTGAGGGATTGACAGAGGCTTGAGAGCGTTTGATGTAAAAAAACTTTTGAAAAATCTCTCAGAATTTTTATAAGTAAAAATCACGAATGGTAATTGAGAAACATAAGCGCTCATAACCTACGGAACGGGTGGCGTTTGAACCCATGACCTGGAGTTTTACGACTCACTCGCTAAGGGTTCGCGCCCCACCCGTTCCGTGGTTTGTTTGCAATGGTGTTATTGCAGTTTCGCGAGTCTTGATAAGCTCTCTCGCATACCTTCCCTCTCATAGACGGTATCACAGAGAGTGAAATTTAGCAAAATAAATTAGAAGAACAAAGACCAAACTGTCGGTAGGGTAGGTTCGTCAGGACACCGGACAGGTGTTTCCTTACGCGGGTCTTAGTCAGATGATGACCCGCCGTTGGAGCTTTTGGTCATCTGACCGAGGCCTTCCGCTGGCTTACCGGTCCAAATTGTAGAAATTATTAGTTTAGATGCTTATCAAAAGCAATATAATACTTATTATAACTACAATAACTAGAATAATATTTAGCTATAATCGATTTTGGGATTGGAAAAGTGTCACTCTTATGTAATGGATGTACAGTGCCACACACAACTGAAAGCAACAACTGCGGTGATGGCTATAAGATGAAGGTAAGTCCAGGATGACAGATGAACATACACAGTAGAACGCCAAGGAACTGCAGAGATTTTAAAGCCGAAAGAATCGAGCTAAAAAGTCCACGGGAAGTCAAAGTTTCAGTAGTGTTTAAAACTTGATTCTTCGGGAATAAATCCGTCATTTCCTTCTGAGAGTGGAATGAATCTTGGTACTAGATACCCACAAGTAGGTTTAGAAAGACGTGTGTACAAATATTCAAACATATTTATCATTAAAGGTTTCTGTCCTGAAGCCTTGATGACTTCTGTGATCAGTCATCAAGGTCCCAAGATCGAAATATTTTGTAAGAAATATGTCCGAGTGGTTGTCCACGTGTCTTTCTGAATCACTTCTGAGAGTTCCTTGGTAAAGTAATATTCCCTTAGTTGAGGTGAAGCCAACCAAATCTTTTTCCTCACATGGACACTTCTCTCACCCGTGAATTAGAACCCATTGTTCCGGCATTAATGAGAATAAGCAAAACACGATAACAAGAGAATATCGAAAAATTACGAAGCTCAAGAAGCGTCAAAACACAAGACAGTAAGAACTAATAACAGGAATGATAACTCAGAAAGACAAATACTTAAAAACATTTAATAATCACATCGTAAAAAAACTTAGTCAAGCTTTTTTCATAGTTAAAATCAGGAAATACGTGACGGTAAAAAGAGTCTAGGCTGAATAAATAAGCTAATAATTTCACACACAAATATCATATAAACAGAGCACTTCACTACACAGACCACTTCACTACACAGACCACTTCACTACACAGACCACTTCACTACACAGACCACTTCACTACACAGACCACTTCACTACACAGACCACTTCACTACACAGACCACTTCACTACACAGACCACTTCAATACACAGACCAATACGCAGACCAATTCACTACACAGACCACTTCACTACACAGACCACTTCACTACACAGACAACTTCAATACAGAGACCATTTCACTACACAGACCACTTCACTACACAGACCACTTCAATACACAGACCACTTCACTACACAGACCATTTCACTACACAGACCACTTAACTACACAGAGAACTTCAATACAGAGACCACTTTACTACACAGACCACTTCACTACACAGACCACTTCAATACACAGACCACATCACTACACAGACTATTTCACTACACAGACCACTTCACTACACAGACCACTTCAATACACAGACCACTTCACTACACAGACCACTTCAATACACAGACCACTTCAATACACAGTCCACTTCAATACACAGACCACTTCAATAAACAGACCACTTCAATACACAGACCACTTCAATACACAGACCACTTCAATACACAGACCACTTCATACCTTTTCACAAGGCTCCTTCAGGGATCAATGGCTGACCTAGGAATGCTGAGGCACAATAGGTATATATGAAAAGTTTTGATATAAAAAACTAAAGTAATGAAACACAGGGGAAGAAACCAAAAAATCTACGGATTTAAAAAAAAAAGTAAAATGCTGACGAAATATACATTTTAAAATTTAACATCGGTGGAAGAATGTATTATGAAGACATTAGAGGCACTGGAGCTGGAAAACAACACCCTAAAAGTAGCCCAGGAGCTGGAGGTCAACTCTCTGAAACACAAAACGTTTACGATCCAAGTGTCTGGTGTTGAAACTCGCGTCCAAGTACTCTAATACAACAAATAACTGAAGCCAATCAGGAATCCGCTGGCCAACACACTCAGAATCGCAGCCACAAGTACGTAATCCCATCATACATGGCTGATGTCTGAGCTGAATCTGACTAGACGTAGAAAAGAAGTTTAGTAATCAGTGAAGTAAGACGGGAAAACATTGCAATTTTCGGATGTTTGGGAAACATCACATAGGACGTGGTTCTCCATCTGTGTGTCATTTATACTTCACTCAGCTCTTCTCCATTCTCTTCGACGAATGAGAATATCGAATAATGTAATGTTATGTAGTTAACGAGGCCAGGAAAGGTATATGCGGCGCTGTAAACATTGATTTTACGATAATAAAACATTAAATATTCTTTTAATCATTGAAGAATATAGTTGTAGATGAATGGTTCAGAGAACCGACAAGTTGATAAATTAGACACATATGCAACACTTGGGTATCTTTATTGAGGAAACGTTTCGCCACACAGTGGCTTCATCAGTCCAATACAAAGTAGAAAGGTGTAAGGAGAGGAGGAGTTTGAGGTAATCAGTCCCTCGATGTGTTCAGTCCATCAATCTTGTAGTAAGTACAGCATAGGGCAAAACAAGTTGTTTATATACTTTAGACAGGTGAGATGAAGCAGGAGGAGGCGGGGTCATAGTGGTACCATCCACTAGTCGAAGTAGGTCTTCGTCCAAAGGTTGGACAAGTGTTGAAGAATTCGTTTGTATCAAGATCCCAAGATGTTACTGTGTCAGACAGGATGTAGATAAATGTGTCTAATTTATCAAGAATATAGTTCAAGAATAAAGCCATTATCCAGAATGACCGTGGCATTGAGCACGCTTCTTGCCTCTGTCCCATCATCAATAGGATCCTTGAATGCATTCATGATGGTTGAAAACCCTCAACTTGTTGCACCTACAAGAGAGCATCATCCCACGTCACAAAGATGGTTGAAACTGGAGTTTTCGATAAAGCATTAGTGAGCACTTTCCATTTATTGAATGAGTGAAAAAAATGACATTCAGTTTTTGCCCAAAATCGAAAATATAAATGACAACACGACAGCAGTCCACTGCTGATTTGTCATTAAGATTTAGGGAGTATCCAGCAAATAGAATTTAATTTGCCGAGTTTTGGTGATCCACATGAATATGTGCATTTTTTTTTTCAAAAATATATCTTATTTTGGAGGCATATTCGTATGATTTTTCACAACAAAATGAAATCAAAATATCTATCTGCTACCGAAGTGACATCAACAGGTTTCTGTTATTCAAAATATCCAAGAACTTTATTAATGACGAAGCAATGCTAATTTCCTCTCTGTTTATACGCGGTAAGATACATGCTAACTTCCAGAAATCAATACTTATGTGGGGCCGAGATGAGAGTCAATTAAGCAACATCAATGGAATAAGCACGGTCATGATTTGCGCCGCGGGGGCGATGTTCCCATAACACCCTTCATATAAAATGTTTTCCAAAGAGACGTTCTTGTATTACAAACTTACCATGAGGCAGTAAATCATGCTAAGGAATAAGATATTGTGCATATGGACGTCACTCAGGACACTGATAGAATTCCAAAAAGAAAGCAGTTAAAGAAAGTAGCAGGGCAAGGAATAGAAGGAAGATTATTTCTTTGCTCTAATCCAGGTTGACCAAAGGATAATACAAGGTTTGCATAATATGGAAGAAATATGAATGTTGACCTGTTATAAGTGTTCCCTCATGATCCGTAATGTTTACATTCGTTGCTCACAGCATACATAAACAACCTACATGAGGAAATATACAGTGACGTAAGAAAGTTTGCTGAGGATGCTAAAATAGGTCATCAAATAAATTTTGGTGAGGACACAGAAGACCTACAAGATGATCTGGAGGGTTGATGCTGCGCTCTGGAGGGTTGATGCTGTGGTCTGGAGGGTTGATGCTGTGGTCTGGAGGGTTGATGCTGTGGTCTGGAGGGTTGATGCTATGATGCTGGCTCTGGAGGGTTGATGCTGCGCCTGGAGGTTGATGCTGTGCTCTGGAGGTGATGCTGTGGTCTGGAGGGTTGATGCTGTGCTCTGGAGGGTTGATGCTGTGTCTGGAGGGTTGATGCTGTGGTCTGGAGGGTTGATGCTGTGGTCTGGAGGGTTGATGCTGTGCTCTGGAGGGTTGATGCTGTGGTCTGGAGGGTTGATGCTGTGGTCTGGAGGGTTGATGCTGTGCTTTGGAGGGTTGATGCTGTGGTCTGGAGGGTTGATGCTGTGGTCTGGAGGGTTGATGCTGTGGTCTGGAGGGTTGATGCTGTGGTCTGGAGGGTTGATGCTGTGGACTGGAGGGTTGATGCTGTGCTCTGGAGGGTTGATGCTGTGCTCTGGAGGGTTGATGCTGTGGTCTGGAGGGTTGATGCTGTGGTCTGGAGGGTTGATGCTGTGGACTGGAGGGTTGATGCTGTGCTCTGGAGGGTTGATGCTGTGCTCTGGAGGGTTGATGCTGTGGTCTGGAGGGTTGATGCTGTGGTCTGGAGGGTTGATGCTGTGGTCTGGAGGGTTGATGCTGTGGTCTGGAGGGTTGATGCTGTGGTCTGGAGGGTTGATGCTGTGCTCTGGAGGGTTGATGCTGTGCTCTGGAGGGTTGATGCTGTGCTCTGGAGGGTTGATGCTGTGGTCTGAAGGGTTGATGCTGTGGTCTGGAGGGTTGATGCTGTGGTCTGGAGGGTTGATGCTGTGCTCTGGAGGGTTGATGCTGTGCTCTGGAGGGTTGATGCTGTGGTCTGAAGGGTTGATGCTGTGGTCGGAGAAGTGGCAGATGGCCCATATCAAAATAATAATGTACATCTCATTATAACGGAATGAGAAAAAGACTTAGACGTTCAAGTTAACAGGAATCTAAATCAAAGACAACAGAGTAAAAGTGTTTGCAAAAAGACTAATGAAGATGAGTAGAACAAACTCCCGAGTAGTGACACTGAAGCGAAATTTGTCCATATCTCTACAGCGCTGCTAGTGTATTTCTCATTCTATTGGTATAGACAGTGATACATATGGCCCTGGTGGGTTTAGCTTAGTTTTGATTATAATAATAATAATATTATTATTGGTATAGAGTGTCAACGAACTCTTATTGCTGCACAGCTTCGTAAGTGTATACGCAACAGATTAAGTTTTGACTCGAGTAACTCAGAGTTCCAGCATGAGATTTCAGCTGTTGAGAAGGTAAAGCGTCGCTCCCCGCTTCGATAGTTTAGTCACAATGGGTTATGAGACACCAGGAAGTAATGTGCCTCTGCTAGGGAGAAATTTGATAAAGTTTCGGCCTACTATGGGAGACAATTTAAGTGTCCAGAAATCTGTGTTGTTAGTACCTCGGTTTTTTTATTCTGAGCCTGAGCAGTTTTTCGACTCTTTCAAAACTCAGACTCAAGCTCTGCGATTGCCACTTGGGCAGCACTGGGCAGCACTGGGCAGCACTGGGCAGCACTGGGCAGCACTGGGCAGCACTGGGCAGCACTGGGCAGCACTGGGCAGCACTGGGCAGCACAGGGCAGCACTGGGCAGCACTAGGCAGCACCGGGCAGCACTGGGCAGCACTGGGCAGCACTGGGCAGCACTGGGCAGCACTGGGCAGCACAGGGCAGCACAGGGCAGCACTTGGCAGCACTGGACAGCACTGGGCAGCACTGGGCAGCACTGGGCAGCACAGGGCAGCACTGGGCAGCACTGGGCAGCACTGGGCAGCACTGGGCAGCACTGGGCAGCACTGGGCAGCACTGGGCAGCACTGGGCAGCACTGGGCAGCACTGGGCAGCACTGGGCAGCACTGGGCAGCACTGGGCAGCACTGGGCAGCACAGGGCAGCACTGGGCAGCACTGGGCAGCACAGGGCAGCACAGGGCAGCACTAGGCAGCACTGGGATGCACTGGGCAGCACTGGGCAGCACTGGTACATACAGCATTATATGGAAAAACGCAGGAATTTACAGCTGGTTTGAGTGAGGAAGACTTAATTAATTACGACGTTGTGAAAGCAGCTATACTCTGCGCAGATAAGTGCATTTCCGCCAAATATAGGAAGGAATTTAAACTGAGCAATACACAGACCACTTCAATACACAGATCACTTCAATACACAGACCACTTCAATACACAGACCACTTCAATACGTCAGTTGGGTCAGCCCCAGCTCGACTTTGTTCGTGGACAAACTAAAACGTTCACTAAGTAGTACAAATCAACTGTCGTCTCTAATTTATATGGGTTACTACAACTAGTCCTTAGTGACGATCTTCTTGAGTCAGTTGGACCAGAGGTTCGGGTGCTTTTAGAAGACCATTCAGTGGCAACGGTTATGGAGACTTACAGACTCATTTGAGGCCAACCGCTCCTTGTTCGAGCGGTCTCTTAACTTGTCTTCCCAGCAGTCTGGTATGGACACAGATCATCGTGGACAGACCTCTGAATTTCATACGATGATGGAAGCTGGAATTGAAAAACGATGCGTGTCTCAAATTCAGCAAAGAACAAGAGACACAATTCCCTAACCCATCACCTGTTACTACTGCCTTAAGCCTGGTGACATAAAGGCACTTTACCCACGCTAAGTAAACCTACTACTAGTGGTAAGTTGACTAGACCACTACCACTAGGAAAAATAACTGTTTCCATCTGAAACGAATCAGTGGGAAATAGATGCCTCTGTGACACCCTTTTACAGTAAACGTCAAATCTCAATAAACTCTTCACTGTTATTAGAAGCTTATAGAGGAGCTTCTTTTTCTTGTAAGTGTGTCTGGGGGATTTCCTATGTCAACAGTATTCTAAATTCTAGATGCTGTCCCGAGCCCATTGTAGCTACTGAAGCCTCTTCTCCGATGCTGGCCATAACTCGGGCAAAGTCCAAAGGAATGTCTGATGAGAATGCTAATCTAACCTTGGAAGACTACGATTTAGGGCTCGTCAATTTATTTTAAGACGAAAACTGGCCAGAGCCTCGTAAGTTTAGTGAAAAATCCGTAATCAAGCCTTTCTATTCCGGGGTCGCAGGATTGCCAGACGTTTCTATTTCCATGTCCGAGGGACTGTCCTATCGAGAAGAACAACAAGATAACTCTTCTCTAGCATACACTCTTAAAACTGCCATGGGTGAATCTTTCTCTAGTCACCCAGTTAAATATGAAATTAAAAATAACGTACTTAGTGCGTCTACTGGCAAGGAGGTATGGGAGTGTTTAAACCAGGTAGACTGGTGGGACCAAAGAAATTCAGAACTCTGGTTCTGAAAATAGTTAATAATTCATCCTTAGGAGGACATTTGGGGAGTCACTAAAACCCTTTTAAGGACATTGCAACATTTTTATTGGTCAGGTATAAGACTGACGTGACAGTCAGCAAGTGGATAAACCCGGACACTACTTTAAAATCGCACCATTTCGTCCAATACCCGCTGGCGGAGAGTCATTTGCGGACCTAATCGTCGACTGTGTGGGACCCTTACCGAAGGCCAAGTCAGGTAACCCTTATCTGTTTACCATTCTTGACAAAACTACTAGGTATCCTGAGGCAGTACCCATGTATAATATAAATCC
The DNA here is from genome assembly GCA_009830355.1 of Cherax destructor. Classification (NCBI taxonomy): domain Eukaryota; kingdom Metazoa; phylum Arthropoda; class Malacostraca; order Decapoda; family Parastacidae; genus Cherax; species Cherax destructor. Next base: position 9,227 of record WNWK01005294.1, on the reverse strand, counting down.
TAAAGCTATTCTTAAAGCCATTATTATTTTCCAAAATGGCATTTCACGATCTATTCAAAGTGACCATAACACTAATTTCACAGCAAAAACATTCAGAGAAGCTTTAACTAGGCTAGGAATTAATAAAAAAATGTCCACAGCCTATCTTTCTCAGTGCCAAGGCTCATTGGGACTAGGAAATGTATTGTCATACAAAGTGGGATGCAGGAATCCTTTAAGTTGATTTTAGGGCATAATGTGAGAGCTTCACTATATGTGCTTAAGGAAATGGTTGGAAGACGGCGGCTGCAAGACGCCATACGATCGTACATCAATACTACACTTGGCTCGTCAGCTGGCTAAGGCCAACCTAAAATCAACTCAAAACATGAAACAAAGGTATGTCAAAACTTCTAAATTTCGCTCCTTTAACTCAGGAGACAATGTTGGTCCAGGAACCTGTGCCTGGTCACACCTTGAAAGTAAGGTTACTGGAACTGATGCAAGTGATAAAACAGAATTCTGATTTAAACTATGTGGTAGCATCTCTTGCTAAACCCAACTTGCGTAAGGTCTAACATATTAATCAGATTATACTCTTCTTGTCTTCTGTCTGACTTCTGTGGTTTCCAAAACACAAAGCCCACCCTGCCATCGTCTCCCAATAATTCCAGTTCGCCATTTTTTTTTGCTAATTTTGTCAAATTGTATTAAACAATTGAAATCAACATATTTTTTCTTATCAGATCGTGGAGAATTTTAAACTGAATGTAAATCAGAAAAGTAAACCGGACACAAAATAATTATTCGAGGTTTTAAATTTTTTTTTTAAGTTTAACAAAGCAAACTTTCCTATTTTTTAGGAACACACTAGGCAACATTTTCGTTTCCTTTCTCACAACTTTTCGTTTTTTATTCGAGAACGCTTTATTCGATCCTTTTAAAAATTTTGAACGTTTTTGTAATATAACTTAGGCAAAATTCATGATATATGATGTGGACGTAGGAACTACTAAACCTATTAAACTTTCTCCCTACAGAGCTAATCCTGAAAAACAGAAGCTACTTCAGTAGAAAGTAGCATTTCTATTAGAACATGGATTGTTGGGGGGGAATCGTCCAGTCCGTGGGCTTCACCAAGCATCCTTATTAAAAAGCCTGATGGAGGATTCTGGATGTGTGCTACCGCAAGATGAGCTCACAGTACCGGATGCTTACCCTCTTCTATGTATGGACGATATAGTGGACGTTTTGGGTAAGACTCATTTCGTTTCTAAACTACAACTCCTTAAAGGATATTACCACCTACCTTTAACAGATAAGAAATGGAGATTTCAACCTTCGTAATTTCAGGAGGTCACTCACAATATACTGTGACCTCATCTGGAACGAGGAACTCGCCCTCCTCATTTCAAACATTAATCAATCAGGCTATCAACGGACTTGAAGGCACGGCGGCTTACCTACACGATATAGTTGTAGTTTCTGATACATGAGATCAACTTCTGTCTTGTCTTTAATACCTCTTTGGGAGGTTCAGGAACTTTCAACTAACTGTAAATCTTAGAGAGCCATCGTTTTGCTAATCCACTAACTTTCTTGGGTCATGAAGTGGGTAGTGGTAAAGTGGCACCTAAATTTGCCCAAGTTTTGGTCATTCAAAATTATTCCATTCCCAAAGATAAGAAGTCTCTGTAAAGATTCTTAAGAGTGATAGGATTTTATCATTAGTTCTGACTACTTTTTGCTGGACTTCCAGTTGTCAAAAAGTTTATAGTCGTATTAAACGACTAATATGCGCTGCTCCCATACTATTGTCCCCAGACTTTTCAAAACCAATTATTTTACAAGTTGATACATATGAATCTGGAGTAGGGGCAGAGTTACTCAAACCATCTGGTGAGAGATGTCTAAAGCCCGTGGCATATTATTCAGCCCAATACTAGGCCTATTCCACTATTGGAAAAGAAGACCTGGCCGTGGTACTTGCTCTAGAACATTTCGTCATGTTCTTGTCCAGGACATCAGATGTGGTCACCGTTTTCAGTGACCACAATCCTCTGACCTACCTCAGCTCCATGAAGAACAAGTGTTTGAACCTACGCTAGCTCTACTGTCTGCAGTCTTACTGTAAGGTCTTGCCTGACTTGGAAGTCCCTTTGGGTTGAGCACTACCTAATGAGCTGAATGGTTAAGAGGGAAGGCGGTTCCATTACTAATTCGTGCTATAGTAGCACATTGCCAATTGAGGGAGGCCTAGTCCTGGATATGAGAGCCCTTATGGGGTGGGGATGTGGCATAGGAGTATATTACAATTTATTTGACAGAAGTCACACACTCGTACAGTTATGCCCTCCTGACCAGCGAACCAGATGCTAAGGGTATAATGAGCGGGGCCCTCCTCTTTATGCTAGCACATTGGTTCAACCAACCAGTGAAAAGAAAGCCCAACAAAGTTGTGACGAGATGTGGGGAACTTGTGAATAAACATTTGCAAACTTACTTCTAAATTCTGTAAATATTGTACATATAATTGCTTGCTGTTTGGTGAAGGAAATATAGACAAATATTTACTCACTGCTGTCTATTGATAGTTCCTCATTTCTATCATGGTTATCGTGCTACAACCAGGTGTGCAGGCCACAAGATTACACCTGTTTATAATAACTCTACAGGCAATAACATTACTCTTAACAAGGTTATAATGCTTCCCTACAGCAAGGGTGCATTGAACGTCTGCAAAGTACTCACGCAAACGAACACTGGAGTCGTCATCGCGACCAGCATCTCCGTAAAAGAAATGACAAGGACTAAAGCGAAGAACCTCGAGCCAGACAGTGTAGGTGTTTACACTATCCCCTGTGAAGACTGTGACAAATCAGACCTGGTTGAGAGGGTGACTCCAGTCGAACTGATGCCATATTTGCACCCCTGGTTGAGAGGGTGACTCCAGTCGAACTGATGCCATATTTGCACCCCTGGTTGAGAGGGTGACTCCAGTCGAACTGATGCCATATTTGCACCCCTGGTTGGTTGAATACTCATACCGCATTGAGTGAAATCACTTTGTTCTCTTACTCAATAATATTCTGCTGTTCTACTGTATACTATGTATTTTGTAAATATTGGTGGAGAGAATATAGTGGTACTTCAAATACTGTTTGTGTTTCTCTGACTTTAATGTCGAGGTTTCTTCCTTGTCTGAAGACTTTATTTACGGCCAGGTACTGGCTTCTCATAGTGTACCTGTGTTCGTAATGTTAACTTACTTGGTCCAATACTCTAATGAAAACACCCAATTCACATTTTATTTCCTTATTCAACTGTCTTCTGTAATCGAACACTTGTCTTTCCAAAAATTTTGTTAATCACAGATCTTCCATTTATATTACCGAGTGAACATAACAGCCTTGAGTTCCAATAAATGTTAAACTATCTCTTAAAACTTTTTTTTTTTTTGTGTCTGTACATATCCAGTTCATGAGTATCTTTGTTTTCCTATACACACAATGAATTTACGCACAACAATTCGTTGTCAGGAAGTGGAATAGTCTAGCTAGTGATGTAGTGGAGGCAGGAACCATACATAGCTTTAAGACGAGGTATGATGAAGCTCATGGGGCAGGGAGAGAGAGGACCTAGTAGCGGTCAGTGAAGAGGCGGGGCCAGAAGCTACAATTAGGTGAGTACGTAATCCCCGCTTGCCTAATGTCATTCCACACAACTCAGCCTTATTACTCATCTACTGACTTTCTTAAAAAATATTTCATGTTTGCTCATTCTAACAGTTTTCTTAGATCAAAGTAATTTTTTTGTGGCCTAACTTCATTTCCATTTAAGATTTTCTTCAAACTTTCTTCGTGTCTCTTTAACAATCCTTCATGCTTCATCCAGCATCCAGCATCCAGCATCCTGCATCCTGCATCCAGCATCCAACATCCTGCATCCAGCATCCAGCATCCTGCATCCAGCATCCTGCATCCAGCATCCAGCATCCAGCATCCAGCATCCAGCATCCAGCATCCTGCATCCAGCATCCTGCATCCAGCATCCTGCATCCAGCATCCAGCATCCAGCATCCTGCATCCAGCATCCAGCATCCAGCATCCAGCATCCAGCATCCAGCATCCTGCATCCAGCATCCAGCATCCAGCATCCAGCATCCAGCATCCAGCATCCAGCATCCAGCATCCAGCATCCAGCATCCAGCATCCAGCATCCAGCATCCAGCATCCAGCATCCAGCATCCTGCATCCAGCATCCAGCATCCAGCATCCTCCATCCAGCATCCTGCATCCAGCATCCAGCATCCAGCATCCATCATCCTGCATCCAGCATCCAACATCCAGCATCCAGCATCCAGCATCCAGCTGCCTTCTTAATATTTTCCTTTTCATATTTTTAAATACCATAACATGAATAAGGGTAGTTGTTACATTTCTTTGAGTATCTTCAATATAACATGTGTTCCTCTCATACTATAACAATTAACAGTAGGGAATGAACGTTGGGAAGGTAGCCTTTTGCTTTTCATTCAATATCTCATTTGTCCTCATATCACTAGTGGTTTAGTGTTCTTGCAGATATCATGGGTGTGGAAAATAATCTGTTTTGATTACTCTTATTTTTACATAAATAATAATCTAACGTGAAAAAAATTATATTTAGCCCAACTGCAACATAAAGCCTATTGTTGAACTCAAAAAAAATTAATAAATGCAAAGTTCACTGCAAAATACAAGTATTTCCTCAAATCATGACAAATGCAATCAGTCTGAAATTGCTTTAGAGCAGAACATTTAACGCAGCTACGTCCATGGTAATGGTGTCAACTTATCCATGTTAATTTATCGTCATTATTCACGGTAAATTTCATTTCCTCTGCTGCAATTGAATTAAAATTGATACCTACAGATTTTTTTTCTGAACGACAAACAGTTTTATCACCAAAAAAATAGAATGAATATAGACGAAGTTTTTTTTTTTAATTAAATAGCGAAAATATCATTCTTACTGACTGTATTTTAAATCTACTGGATATTATTTTTGTCATTTAATATTAATATAAATATTGATCTATAATAAAGTTCCTTCTCTTCAGTTTATTGGTTATAGTTTTATTAAAAGCTATATTTATATAAATTTACTTGGTTACAACTGACCATAATTTTTAAAGGGGTGGACCGGTAAGCCAGCGGAAGGCCTCGGTCAGATGACCAAAAGCTCCAACGGCGGGTCATCATCTGACTAAGACCCGCGTCAGGAAACACCTGTCCGGTGTCCTGACGAACCTACCCTATCTACAGTTTGGTCTTTGTTCTTCTAATTTATTTTGCTAAATTTCACTGTGTGTGATACCGTCTATGAGAGGGAAGGTATGCGAGAGAGCTTATCAAGACTCGCGAAACTGCAATAACACCATTGCAAACAAACCACGGAACGGGTGGGGCGCGAACCCTTAGCGAGTGAGTCGTAAAACTCCAGGTCATGGGTTCAAACGCCACCCGTTCCGTAGGTTATGAGCGCTTATGTTTCTCAATTACCATTCGTGATTTTTACTTATAAAAATTCTGAGAGATTTTTCAAAAGTTTTTTTACATCAAACGCTCTCAAGCCTCTGTCAATCCCTCACCATTAATTTACCCATTATATAGAGAAACCCATATGTCATTTTCACACAGTCGTCTCAATAACCATCGTATTTTTTGGGAATTCATTAGAGCATCGAATGAAATTGTGTTGTGAAGAGAGTGGTGACAGGTGAGGAAGAGGGAAGTGTGGGAGCCTCGTCACTATTCATAGGATCGTCAATATCAACGATGGTCTCAGCTCTCTCAAAATTGACGCTTGTGTGTACTCGCCTATATTCCTGCCAATATATTTGTCTATACTTCTGACAATGTGTGGGTTTCTATCTAAAATACTTCTGATATGTGTGATCTCAGCCATACACTTCTGCTTGAAAACTGGGTTTTAAGCTCATGCCTACACTAGGGTCATCAGAGCTGCATGTGTTTATCACTTGTCCTGGATACTTTATATCATAAAGTCAAAATTTAAGTAACTTCCCAGTGTCAGTACCATGACATTAGAAGCATGATCTTCTCTTTATTGTTAAACCAGAGTTGATATGTATGTGACTGCATTAACTGCTGCTTATTTAAATAAGCATTCATATGTGCACACGCACGCACACACAGTGAAGAGGCAGGGCCAGGAACTGTGAATCGACCTCTGCAAACACAATTAGGTGAATACACACACACTTATTTACCTTACGACAAACTATGTGGTAATTAAGCAACTCTTGGCGAGGTCGGATAACTTGCTTATTTGGTATACTTTCTTTAAGACACGTCAAGAGGTATCCAAGCGCACATTAACAGCTGGGGATGAGGGAGTACTGCGACATATAATCTATTTATTATTTAATTTTTAACTGTAATTGTTGGTAAAGTTTCTTATGCATAAATATTAAACAGAATGATGAACCTAACAGAAAACTCCATACTTTGTTTACGTACCTGGTGTATTTATTTTAGTTAGCTTTGATGTTATTTACTGCTTTGTTTATCAATGTTTTATTTTATATTTCTTAGCTTTCTTCGATGATAAGTTAGATAAATATTCAACGAACTTCCTTAGAAAAAAATATTATATAATTAATCAGGCTTTGCCTAGTGGATTTCAAATTCGTGTTTTATGGGAAATTCTGTGTCTGGGAAATCCTCTCAGCCCGATGCTGAGTAATCTTGACAGGATTTTTAAAAATAAATTTCTATAATTAAAATTTTACTATTTCAACAACTGTCTTAGATTTATTGGCAGTGTTCTCTTTTTGTGGTCAATTAATCAGAACTTTATCATAAAAATTATTGACTCTACACACGGTCATTTAACATGGTCAGACGAGCCTGTTGGATGATCATGCCCGCAGAAATCAAAAACCTCCTTTCCCTCTCCCTCAAGGATTCATACCCATCATTTTCTTCACCCTCTTAGACATCCTATTCTGCTCCATCCTCGGCAAACATCAACAATCCTTCCAAATTGAATAATAATTTGAGTAATTCATCACTTTTTTCTTATTTCCAAGCTACGATTTCTCTGCATAATATTCACACCACACTTGGCCTCCGACCTTCGCCTCCCATGATTAACACCCATACACCAGAGCTGATGCTATTATAATCTAGTACTTTCCCCATTTTGCCTTTATGGATAATACTCGTCGTTTACGTAGATGCCTCTGTGAAAAACCCACATTATTTAATTTTGAAACTCAATTTCTCTCTCACTCATTCCTTATTCCTTTCAATTTCTGCCATCAATTTCCTTATTCTCCTGACTCCTTATTAAAGTTGATAACTTCAACATAAAGGTTTGTCTATCGCTGATCAACGGTCCTTTTCTCTATCTCCTCCAGCAGCTTCGTCCACGTTGAAGACAACTTCCTTTTCATTCCCGTTTATTTTCCCATTAATTTCAAGAAATCTATAAAACATACTCTTTATGGTCACTCTTATATTCTTCACTTCCCTTCCTCTCTGTAATGATAGAATTTTACTCAATTCGCTGTCATTTGTGGGAGATGACGTAGTGCGTGGAGGCTTGGGTGGCATGTACAGTATGATTTGGTATGATTTGCGTGAGCTGGAGTGGAATGAGTGTGTTGGAGATCCTTTAAACTAGTTCAAAAGGTGTTGATTGGTTGGAAAAACAAGAAAAGTGTTATGTTTGGGTTACAGGTTTGTATGGGTTGGTGTGAGATGTATTGGCTGGAATGATATACGTGGGTCTGGGTGATGATGTCCTGTTTCCTGACGAACCTTACCTAACCTAACCTAAACTATATTTATCCATGCTTATTGAGTTTATGACTCGTTTCCCTCCTAGGCCAAGAGAACATTTTTATCATTTCTACCAACCCACTTGTGCAAACTGCAGGGAAAACCGATGACTGGATGTCCTGTATACATTCATAAACATTACAATACTCTCTCTCTCTCGTGTATATATATATACGTGTATTTGCAGCGATGCGCAGACCTACCAATATGGTCTACATGGTCTTAACTGTTCTAAAACCAAGGGCTGGCATGCAAGACACAATGAGGTCAACGACATCATAAAGAGAACCCTTGCTACAGCTGGATGCCGAGCCGAGAGAGAGCCTCGATCACTAGCAGCCAACAACGCCCACAACCCAGCAAAACCACCCCGACGGGATCACCATCTATCCTTGGAAGAATGGCAAGCTCTTAGCATGGGATTATACCTGTGTGTCGACACTGGCTGACACCTACATCCATCACAGTGTTGGGCGACAGGGAGGAGCTGCTGACCACAGAGAGGAGTACAAGATCGGCAAGTACAGGGACATAAGCCAACAGTATCAATTTGTCCCAGTGGGATCAGAGACCTTGGGAGCGTGGGGAAAAATGCAACACGTTTCCTTAAAGAACTGGGTTCCAGACTCATCGACACCACCAGGGACCCAAGGGCAGCCACGTTCATGTTCCAGCGTCTCAGCGTGGCCATCCAGAGGGGAAACGCATGCTGCATACTTGGCTCGCGTCCGGCTTCGGAGGAGCTGGAGGGATTCATAATCTTTGACATATTGTACCATTGTATTCATGTTCATGTTTGTGTTTTCTATAAATGTATTCTGTCTATTAATAAAGCATTTATATGTATGTATGTGTGTATATAGGATGGGGTGGTAGGAGAAGTGGAATATTCAAATGGCTTCAGGAAGAAATCCAAATATTCTTCCTTGAAGCCTTTTTATCCACTTCTCCGAGGCTATGGGTCCCACAATTTGCACTAGAGGTGGACCCCATCCTAATATATATATATATATATATATATATATATATATATATATATATATATATATATATATATATATATATATATATATATATATATATATATAAAGTAGTTACATTTCTTCTGTAGAACTCAAAATGGCGGCGGTCAACCCCTCCCCCACTTCCGGTCCCCCAGTTCCGGTCCCCCCAAACCAACCCAACCCCCAACCCCACTTCCGGTCCACCCCACCAACCCAACCCCCAACCCCACTTCCGGTCGACCCTCCACTTCCGGTCACCCCACCCCCCACTTCCGGTCCGCCCCCACCTTTTTTTTTTTTTATCCTGAGCAGGTCGGCACCCCTCACCCCCTCTCACACCCCCTGAGACCCTCATCCCTGAGCAGTCTCCTTCCGCGTGCTCGAGCCCCCGCCC